>VMDR010004427.1:0-60242 GCA_007922815.1 Macrotus californicus | reverse complement strand
AGAGAGCATTATGCTAAGTGAAATAAGCCAGGCGGTGAGGGAGAAATACCACATGATCTCACCTTTAACTGGAACATAATCAACAAAACAAACAAGCAAGCAAAATATAGCCAGAGACATTGAAATTAAGAACAAGCTGATAGTAACCAGAGGGGAGGTGGGAGGGAATAATGGGGGGAAGGGTTTTCAGGAACCACTATAAAGGACACACGGAAAAACCAGGGGTGGGTGGAAGCAGGGGAGGGAGGTAGGGATGGCTGGGGGTGGGGGCTAGTAAATGCAGACAACTGTAAATGAACAATAAAATCATTTAAAAGGAAAGATTTTGTTGTGATTTCTGTTTAACACCAGTGTGCCATTATTCTTATTAACAAGAGAAAACCCAGATCACTGAAATAATCCAAAACCTAAATAAAATATTATAGTTACTGTGCAAGGGAGACCTAAAAAAACCTAGAATTTATTTATAAAAAATTGTGCATTCTTACACGTTTCAACTTCAGTCACCTTCAAAGTACTCTCCATTTGATGCAATACACCTATCGAGACGTTTTTTTCACTGCTCAAAACAGTTGGACTCATCAATTTTGATGCCTTTTAGTGCTTCTGCCATTTTTTGTTTCACCCCTTCCACATCGGCAAAACGTTTTGCTTTGAGGACTTTTTTCATCTGGGGAAACAAAAAAAAAAGTCGGGCAAGATCGGATGCATAGGGAGGGTGGGGCATGGGGGTCATGCAGTTTTTGGTCAAAAACTGCTGAACACTCAGCACAGTGTGGACAGGTGTGCTTATAAATCACCCACCAGGAAATGGGCAGATTTGTTGAGTCTTCAAAAAAATTCACTAAAGCCGAACACAGGCTCTCACAACAGCGCCAGCTGGTACACTGACATGGATGGGTCCTGGAACACTCACCGAATTGGGGAAGCCTGTACTACAAGGGCCTACTCGCCAGAAGATAATTTCATTTTGGTGGGGGGACCACCTCGTAACATAGGAGGTCAAGCCCCGGGATCTCGACTGTTCATTTGGATAAGCCGAAAAATCCACAAGGAGGACTGGGTGAACTAGACATCGCCATTATTACTCACCTTACAGGGAGCTCCAAGGGGTCCCAGACAAAGGAGGCACGTGCCCTGAGCATGACTCTGAACTCCATTGCCTCAGTGTAAAGGAAAGGTGGAGAAGCAGTGGCAGGACAGGAAGCCACTCACAAAAGTGGTAAGGAGGAAGTTACAATCCATTTCCAAAACAGCACACATTTTTTCTGGCCAGGGGCCCCCTGATCAGCCCTCAGTCGTGGGAGGGGGAAGGGCCAGGTCCACTGACCCTTTACCCCTGGTACACTGTGAACTGATCTGAGGTCTTTAGCACAGGAGCTCAACACTTTGGCTGGTGCTAACATATAAAAGAGTTAACACATCCTCAAGCTAGCCAGACTTGAGACTTAGAAACTTTAGACTTTGTGAAAATGAAGAAGTGGCAGTTAGGCCCTGACCAGTGTGACTCAGTGGGTTGAGCATCACCCTGCAGAGCAAAAGGTCACCGCTTCTGATTCCCAGTCAGGGCGCATGTCTGGGTTGCAAGCTCAGTCCTCAGTTGGGGCACATACGAGAGGCAACCTATTGATGTTTCTCTCTCACATCAATGTTTCTCTCCCTCTCTTTCTCCCTTCCCCTCTCTCTAAAAAAAAAAAAATTTTTTTTTGAAGAAAAAAGAAGTGGCAGTTAGTATTGTCCATCTTCCCCATAGCTATGTGCATCTTTAGAAGAAAGGGTTTAATTTCTGGCCCACTGTTAGAAACATAGCCATTTTGTAGGTCTGCCATTTGCTGCTAGAAATCAGTTTAGCTCTGGCTTA
This sequence comes from Macrotus californicus, assembly GCA_007922815.1. Taxonomy (NCBI): domain Eukaryota; kingdom Metazoa; phylum Chordata; class Mammalia; order Chiroptera; family Phyllostomidae; genus Macrotus; species Macrotus californicus. Next base: position 58,381 of record VMDR010004427.1, on the reverse strand, counting down.
TATGTTTTTTAAATCTTCCAGTATCTTTAAACTGCCTTCTAGTTTGGTAAAATACAACCACTTTATTTCCTTCTTTCCCTCCTTTATCCCTTTAAGGATACTTCATCCATCTTCTTTCCCAAATACTGTCAGTCAGGATTTCTATTCCCAATAATTCGGAGTCAAAAGCATTCAACAGTCTGGAGGCAAGTGAGCTTTTTATTGCATTTTTATTGAGAGTAAATTGAACTGTGCGCAGACGAGAGAGGGTCTCCTCTGTGAGGCTCCAGCACGCCCCACCACCCTACCCCTGCAAGGACTCATGTTACAAGAATTACATCACTGGGATCTGCTTATATTGGCTGGCCAGGCCCAAGGAACCCCTGGGCACTGCCAGGCAGGTTAACTCCTTCTTGATCTTCGTGAACCTTCCACAAGAGAGCCCCCCAAAGTTTCTGCCTTTCATAACTTTCTAATCTCTTCCTAATTTAATATATTAAGTGTTTGGTGAACTCTAACCACATTTCATCTTCACAAAGCATAAGAATTGATATCCCCGGTGGGGAAGGGGGAGACAACTGTTCTTGAACAACAATAAAAATAAAATAAAATCTTTGAATTTTGCATCAAAAAAATAATTAATATCCTCATTTTACAGATAAGTTCTCCCTGAGTACTTTGTCACCAGGTAAGTCATTTATTGCGTTTGAAGTTTGTACCATATACGTACTTGTTTGTAAGTGAGTTTGAGAACATGCTGTTGCAAAAAAATTGGGGAATTTTTTATTGTTTTTGTTTTGTAAATTACACATAGTCTGCAGCATAAGACTGGGCACAGAGTTGATGCTAAATAAATGCTTATTGATTGAAAACCACCCTAAGAGAAAGAGAGATTAGGGGCTACAAATCCATATGGCTTCACGAGACAGATAACCTTGTAATTTAATTAAATAACAAATATTTATTCAGTGCTTACTATGTGCTGGGCACTGTTCTGGACACTGCAGACAGAAAGGTGAACAAAACAGACAGAAATCCCTGCACTCTGAATTAACATTGTAATGGAGACAGACAATTAAAACAACAAGGAGAGTAAATGGTTGGTCACCGGGTGATGAGCATAGAAATGTAAAGAAGACCAGGATGCAGTGTGTTACAGGTTGAATTGTGCCCCCAACCCCAGAACCTGAGGATATTGAGAGAGAGGACATTTAAAGAGGTAATTAAAATGAAATGAATCCCAGCTGACTGGCATCTTAAGAAGAGGAGATTAAGACACCAGGAGTGCATGGGCATAGCATAAAGACCACGTGAGGACACCGTGAGAAGGTGGCCATCTGCAAGCCGTGGACCTCTGTGGACCCGGAAGAAAGCAAACCTGCCAACGCCTTGATCTCAGACTTCCACATCCTGCACACTGTGAGAAAATAAATTTCTGTTGTTTAACAGTGTGTGGTGATGTGTTATGGCAGCCCTAGCAAACTAATAAGAGTGCTTGGGTTTTGTTTTTTTTTTTGGTTTGTTTGTTTGTTTTTTAAGATATATTTATTGATTTTAGAAAAAGAGGAAGGGAGAGAGAAACATCAATCAGTTGCCTCCCGTATGTGCCACAACCAGGGATTGAACCTGCAACCTAGGTATGTGCCCTGACCAGGAATCAGACCCTCAACCTGTCAATGTATGGGACAATTTCCCATTCAACTGAGCCACCTGGCCAGGGCAAGAATACTTGTTTTGAATAGAGTTATCAAGGATGATTTTGCTGAGATTAAATTTAAGCAGAAAACTAAATGAGGTAAGGACGATGCCATGTAATATTTGCGGGAAGACCAGTCCAGACCCAGGGAACATCAAGCATAAAAGCCTTGAAGCAGGAGTACCATTGATTTGTTTACAGAGCAGTGAGGAGAGCAGTGAGGCTAGAACCAAGCGAAGGAGAGGGAGAGTAGGAAATGGGGGTCAGAACTCTAGTGCAGTGAAGGCCTTGCTGGTCGTCATAAGGATTTGGGCTTTTACTTCAGGGCAGTGGAACTGGGAAGCCATTGCAGGCTTCGGTTGTAAGAGGTTCATGCCAGCTATGAATGTTGGAAAACAGATCATAGGGATAAGAGATCGATGCGGGAAGACCAAGTGAGGAAGGTATTTTAATCACTCGTGTAAGAGGGAAGGCTTGGAGTAGGGTCATGGTGACGGAAGTAGTAAGGCATGATCAAATTTGGAAAGTAGGCCTGACAGGCTTGTTTCTACAATTTTATTGAGATGTAATTGGCATGCAGCATTGAAAGTGTAAGGTGTACACAATCACGTGATTTAGACATACTGTGAAGTGATTGTCACAGTAAGTTCAGTTACCTTCCATCAACTTACAGAGATACAAAAATTTTTTTCCCTTGTGATAAGAGGATGGGGCAGGGGAGAACAATGGGGAAGAAGGCTGGAAAACTGCAACTGAACAACAATAAATTTACAAAAAGATAAGTCAGGATCTGCATCTTAACTACTTTCAAATACACCACACAGCAGCCTGTGTTGTACATTATATGCCCAGTATTTACCTGTCTTATAACTGGAAGTTTGTACCTTTTGATCACGTGCAGCCAATTCCCTCACTCTTCACCCACCCTCCCCCCGACCTCGGTAATCACAAATCTGATCTCTTTTCTGAGTTTAATTTTTTGTTTGTTTATTTTTTAGATTCCACATATAAGTATTTTTCTTTCTCTAACTTATCTTAATATAGTGCCCTCAAGTTCCATCCATATTGTTGCAAATAGCAGGATTTCCTTCCTTTTTATAGATGAATAATATTCCATTGCATATGTGTACCACAGCTATTTTACCCATTCATCCATCTCCATCAGTGGACACTCAGGTTGTTTCCATGTCTTGGCTATTGTACATGATGCTGTGAACATGGGGGTGCACATCTCTCTTCGATGTAGTGGTTTTGTTTCCTTCAGATGTATTTTCAGAAGTGGAATCGCAGGATCATATGGTAGTTCTATTTTTAACTTTCTGAAGAATCTCCACATGGTTGTCCATTGTGGCTGTACCAGTTTATAATCCAATCAACAGTGTACACGAATTCCTTTTTCCCCACATGCTTCTAGCATTTGTTATCTAGCTAAAAAGATTTGCTAACAGATTGGTCGTGATATTTGAGAGAAGAAAAAAAAAGAGGTCAAGGATAACTTCAAGATTCTTAACGGGAGAAGTTGGAAGGATGGAGCTGTTCTTTACGGAGATGGGAAAGACTTAGTAGGAGCAAAACTGGAAAGATCAGGAGTTTGGTTTTAGCCATGTGGCGATGTTTAGTGGGCAACAGGATATTTACAACTGGAGGTCAAGGACAGGTCTGGGCTGGAGATATTAACTGGGAGGCATCGATACAGAGATAGCATTTAAGCCCAGAGTCTTGATGAAATCTCTAGGGGAGTGAGTGCGGAGAGAGAAAAGAGGTGTCCCAGGACTGATGCTGCTCAGAGATAGACAGCAATGAGAAACACGCAGCAAGGAAACTGCAAAAGAAAAGCCAATAGGACAGAAGGAAAACCAGGGAAGAGTGTTGGCCTGAAAGCCAAGTGAAAAAGCCGTTGCCCAGAAAAGGACTAATGTGTGTGGAGTAAGGTGAGTACTGAAGAAGGGCCATTGGCTTTAGCAGTGTAGGGCTCATTGGTGACCTTGATCAAAGCAGTCTGGGAGGATGGTGGGGTCAAAAGTCTAACTGAATTGGTTTAAGAGGAAATAGAAGAAGAGAAATTAAAGGCAGGGACCTTGACTGCCCTTGAATGGAGTAATGCTGTAAAGAGAAACAGAGAAGTGGGACAGTGTGATAGTGACATAGAGTCAAGAAAGGGTTTGGTTCCTTTTAAGTTACAAAGAATAGTTGTATATTTGTGCGCTGATGGGAATGATCCAGTAGAGAGGGAAAGTTTGATGACACAGAGTGAGAGAGAACAATAACTGCTGCATGTCCCTGAGGAAGGAAGGAGGGATGGGCTCCAGAGCACACGGGAAGAGGCTGGAGTTAAATGGGAGGCCAGAGAACACAGAGAAGGATATATGGACACAGGCACAGATGGATTTTTACATGTGGCACAACAGCAAGTAGGTCTCTTTGTTGCTTCAATTTTCTTAGTAAATTAGGACTCAAGGTGCTCAGCAGAGAATTAAGATGAAGGAAGATATGTTGGAGGTTTGAGAGGAGAAGGAGGTGTGAACAGTCATCTAGGGACAAGGAGGGGGAACGGACCAGGGTCACATAGAACTGCCAGGCAGCATTTAAAGGCCCTCTTGAGGCCAGAAAACATGAACTCAGAAGAGCTGTCAGCCAGTTGGTTGTTTTGCTCCAGCCACATTCCACTGTGTGGGTGTAGGCAGAGCGTAAGCAAAGTTGGATTAGCCTAGAGCTGGGTTTTGCTAAGTGATTGCCACCAAAGGGCAAAGGGACAAAGGAACTAAATGTGTATAATAATGGGCCACCACATCTGAACGGGGCCAGGGGCCAGGGGGAATAAGGATGTGAAGGGTATGGAGACAGTGAAAAAAATGAAATCAATTGATTGAGGGTTCCAGTGGTCCCAGTGGTGTCAAAAAGAAATGAGGGAGTGAGCTGGAAACACAGATGTTGGTCTGAGCTTGAATTCAAGATATGGACATGCAACTCTTGGTATTGACAAAGTCGGAGGTATGGCTTGAGGAATGCTTGTTGAAATAGGGCGGTATATATAGTCTTTGGAGGAGGGAAGATCAGAAAGAGTAGGGTATTGTAAGGATCATGCGCAACCACAAAGACTCTCTAGGCCTGGAGTAGCACTGGAGATAGAGCGAGCCAGGAACAAAATCACCAAAAATGAAGGGATGTAGTCTTGAGAGTCTATCGGCTATGACATGAGATCCAAAAACAGAGGTTCACCTAAGGATATGGTTTTTGTTTTCATGGACTTTTAGAGAGAGAGTAGGGGAGAGAGAAAGAAACATCAATAAGAGAGAAACATCAATCTCTTGTCACCTGTACGTGTCCCAACAGGGATGAACCTGCAACCTAGGTATGTGCCCTGACTGGGGATTGAACACGCAACCTTTTAGTGCACAGGAAGATGCTCCAACCAACTTAGCCACCTTGCCAGGGCCCCAAACCAGAGGACTTTAGAGATGAAAGAGGGATAACAATCTGGAAGCAACAATGAGGAGCAAAGGGGACACTGCTTCCACCTCCAGCTGCTGCCAGTATTGTGTCTGGGCTGGAGCATGAGATTGCCCACATCTTTAGCACATCCTGGGTGGCAGGCCTGGGCTGCGTGGTGAGCATGGAGTCTCCTTGGTCAGCACTCTGGACCATTATGTTGACCATTCAGAAAGCTGTGATTGGTCTCATTGGACTGTTACTTCTTAACCCGTAGATGCTCCATCATCATTTAAACCATCAGCAAACTTTCGTAAGTCTGCTTGTTTGGCCTTACTAGTATGATTCCCTAGTCTAAAGCATTTATTTTTGTTGTTTTGTTTAGAGAGTTTGGGAAGGTGAGGGGCCTGACAGCTAATTGAGCCCAATTCCTCTGAGACCTCCTTAGAATATCTTAAAAACTTCCAATAGGGTTGCTGTCCTGGTAAAAGCTCTCTCCCAAACGAGGGCCCAGAATATCTGGGGCTCCCTGGAAGGTGCACCTTCTCTAGGAATCTGCTCTGATTTCCTGGTGCTGCTTTGTTCCAACAGTCTGGAATCACTGGACGTGGTTTCAATGGTTGCTTTGGGTTGTCACTTTGCTTGCTGTGTGTTCTGTCACAGGGATGCCACTGCAGCTGACACACTTCCTCTAGGCAAAGATGCTGCTCTGCACCTGACACGCCTAACTTAGAATCAGTTCTCTGGCATAGGCAACTTCGGTTTCCAAGAGTGCACCCACATTGGCTGGCAAGGAGAAAAAGAGTATTTGAGTAAGTGATGACGTCATCTTCTATGTGGCTGGTAAACTATCCCTGAAGTCATTTCCAAAAGAGGCATTCCAAAAATGTTTTCAGCAATCATTTGAATAAGATGTACACCCCAGGGTAACTTCTTTGAAGGACAACTCCAATTTTAATAACTTCTGGTATTTAAAAATACATGTCAGCTCCATTACTTTCTAGTCAGCTTTCAATCCTTGAGTCCTTTCGAACAAATTCTTCTAACTGATCAAAGGAAAGAGCCTTGCCTTAGTTACAGCTGCTATTCACCATCCCGAGGTAACACGCAGGATGTGTGGCTGAGAGAGAAAACACTTTTGACGTGGTGGGTTGAGGATCAATCCCAACTTTGCATGCCTTCTAATTTAGCCAACATTCAATTCAGATATGTGAGACTCTTGGACGTGTGAAAGCAGAACCATAATGAGGAATCAGAGGATGAACTACTCAGTGGTAGGAAGGCCCGCATTTAGATGTTTGTGAATTGTGCTTTACATCTAAGTAAAGGGCGCTAATGACATGGCTCAAGAAAGTGGAAACCCTATTTGGAAAGCCACAAGGAAATGATGAACTTAACCTTGAGTGCCTATCTTTGCCTTAGGGAAATGTTATTTATTTTTTAATATTTTATTGTTGTTCTATTACAGTTGTTCCAATTTTTCCCCATTGCTCTACACTGCCCCCACCCCCAGCCAATCCCCACCCTGTTGTCCATGTCCATGGGTCATTTGTACATGTTCCTTGACTAGGCCCTTCCCGTTCTTCCACCCTTTTCCCCCTCCCTGCCCCTCTGGTCACTGTCAGCCTGTTCCTTGTTTCCATGCCTCTGGTTCTATTTTGCTCATTTGTTTTGTTCATTAGGTTCATCTTATATGTGAGATAATATGATATTTGTCTTTTACCGCCTGGGTTGTTTCATCAGCATAATATTCTCCAGTTCCATCCATGTTGTCACTAAAGGTAGGAGCTCCTTCTTTCTCTCTGCTGCGTAGAATTCCATTGTGTAAATGTACCACAGTTTTTTGATCCACTCATTGACTGATGGGCACCTAGGTTGCTTCCAGCATTTGGCTATTGTAAATCGTGCTGCTATGAACATTGGGGTGCATAAGTTCTTTCGGATTGGTGTTTCAGGGCTCTTAGAATATGATCCCAGCAGTGGAATTGCTGGATCAAAAGGCAGTTCCATTTTTAGTCTTCTGAGGAAATTCCATACTGTTTTCCACAGTGGCTGCACCAGTCTGCATTCCCACCAACAGTGCACTAGGGTTCCCTTTTCTTTTCATTGTTGCCAGCACTTATTTGTTGATTTGTTTATGATGGCCATTCTGACCGGTGTTAGGTTGTATCTCATTGTGGTTTTAATTTGCATCTCTCTGATGGCTAGTGATGTTGAATATCATTTCATATGTCTATGGGCCCTCTGTGTGTCCTCCTTGGAAAAGTATCTGTTCAGATCCTTTGCCCAATTTTTAATTGGACTGTTGGTCTTCCTGTTGTTGAGTAGTATGAGTTCTTTATATATTTTGGAGATCAAGCCCTTGTCCAATGTATCATTGGCAAATATGTTCTCCCATACAGTCAGTTCCCTTTTCATTTTGATGATGGTTTCTTTAGCTGTGCAGAAGCTTTTTAATTTGATGTAGTTCTATTTGTTTATTTTTCCTTTATTTCCCTTGCCCCAGGAGATATATTGGTGAAAATATTGCTGAGTGGGATATCTGAAATTCTACTGCCTGTGTTTTCCTTTAGGACTTTTATGGTTCCATGGCTTATATTTAAGTCTTTTGCCCATCTTGAGTTTATTCTGGTGTATGGTGCAAGTTGGTGGTCTAGTTTCATTTTTTTTTTTGCATGTACCTGTCCATATCTCCCAGCACCATTTATTAAAGAGCCTATTTTTACTCTATTTTATACTCCTGCCCCCTTTGTCAAATACTAACTGACCATAGAGACACAGGTTTATTTCTGGGCTCTCTATTCTGTTCCATTGGTCTATGTGTCTGTTCTTACACCAGTCCCAGGCTGTTTTGATTACAGTGGCCTTATAGTATAGTTTGATATCAGGTATTGTGATCCCTCCTACTTTGTTCTTCTTTCTCAAGATTGCTGAGGCTATTCAGGGTCATTTTGGGTTCCATATAAATTTTTGAAATGTTTGTTCTATATCTGTGAAATATGCCATTGGTACTTTAATAGCAATTTCATTTAATATATAGATTGCTTTGGGTAGCATGGACATTTTAATGATATTAATTCTTGCAATCCATGAACACAGTATAGGCTTCCATTTGTTTGTTCTTCCTTAATTTCTTTCTTCTGTGTTCTGTAGTTTTCCAAGTACAGGTCTTTACCTCCTTGGTTAAGTTTATTTCTCGGTACTTTATTTCTCTTGTTACTATAGTAAATGGGACTTTTTTCCTACTTTCTGTTCCTGGTATCTCATTGTTGGTGAACAAAAATGCCTTCAATTTCTGAATATTAACTTTGTATCCCACTATTTTGCCGAATTCACTTATTAACTTGAGTTGTTTTTTGGTGGAGCCTATAGGGTTTTCTATACACACTATTATGTCATCTGCAAATAATGACAGTTTTACTTCCTCCTTTCCAATTTGGATGCCTTTTATTTCTTTTTCTTGTCTGATCACTGTGGCTATAAGTTCCAGTACTTTGTTGAATACAAGTGGTGAAAGCAGACACCGTTGTCTTATTCCTGATCTTAAGGGGAAAGCTTTTAGTTTTTGCCTTTTGAATATGATGTTGCCTGCAGGTTTCTTGTAGATGGCCCTTATTATGTTGAGGTATGCAGCCTCTATTCTCATTTTGCTAAGTGTTTTTCATCATAAATGGGCACTGTACTTCATCAAATGCTTTTTCAGCATCTGTCTTTGCCTTAGGGAAATTTTAAACAAAAAATATAAAAAGAGGTAGAAACAGAAAGCTCCTTGAAAGTGGGTTTTATGTCTTTTTTTATTACATAGTCTGACAGGCATATAAACGTATGTGATGCCTTGGCTCCTATGGGAAAATCCAATTAGCATACCTTTTTTTAAAAAAAAAAAACATAATCTCTTGTGAGGAGATTAAGAGTGACTCTCTCCTACTCCCCTTTGGCCAAATAACGTATTTATAGGAAAGGCTACCATGGATCTGCTCACAATAGGCCAAACTAACCAGCACCCAAATGGGTGGGACTTTGTAATGACTTCATTAGTACCCACACAAAACCACTGAGCTAACCAATCTTCATAGCTTACAATGGAGCAGCTAAAAAAGCTATGGGCAAGGGAGCAGGTTGGGGGGTAATATGGAAAAGTCTACTGTGGGAAGGTGCGGGAGGCAAGGATGTTGCTTCTAGAATATGGGCAGGAGGATACCTGACCTAATTGAAGGGGGAATCTGAACAGAAATTTCCCTGCCCCTGGACCACTACTGCCCCTCTACTAGGAGACCTGGCACTGCCCAAAGCAGTGCCTGCACATTAAATTTTCCTTTGCATTTCCTAGGTTGAGTCTTCCCCTTCACCATACTCTAAGATGGTGGATGGATGTACCCAGCAAAATGCAAACATTGTACATAACGAAAGTATTAGCATCGAGTCTCTGATCTCAGTAGGTTCCAGTTTAATCTGGAGACAAAACTTAAACCCATTTAAACTCTGTCAGTCCCTCACAATGTAGCAAAAGTAGTTATGCTTTGTAAGACACACTCACTCAAGAAGTGGCTCATGGAGGATTTTTAACTAAATGGAGTTAAATATCCAACCCATTTTGTACTCCTTTGCTTTATACTTCTCAAACAATTTGTCCATTCATTCTACAAATATTTATTGAGTGCTGCCTGCTATGAGCAAGGCATTATATTGGGCACATGGAAAACCTTGGTAAACATATGAAGGATATTAATACTAATCAATATCACCCCCTGAAAAAGACGTGATTCGCCATGAAGCATTCTAAACAAATGACTTATTAAAATTTGGTTATTATTTTCCCTTTCCCCTCTTGACGTGCCTTTTCCATCCTACTATAAAGTACTCAAAGTATTTTGGTGGAACAGGTAGGAAAAAAAAAAAAAACCCAAGTGTGTGCTGTAAAAGAATCCATTCAACTGGCACTCTCTTCTGCCCCCAGAAATATGAGGGCTCTGCTTGCTGTGGGGGTTCCTGTTCTTTGGGAAGCTCTCAGCTGGTCTGTAGCAGCAATGATGACATAAAGGAAAATTACATTCTGATGCAGAATTCAGTCCCTTCATCTTTCTCCTGTCTCAACAGCATGAAGCTAGAGGCCTATCGAGGATCTAATATCAAAAGGAAGAGGGTAATGCCACTACATGAAGAAAAAAAATAATTACCAAATTTCCTGAATAGTAAACAGCTTAGAAAAAGAAGAAGCTGAAGCCTTTGATAGCTTGGCCCTTGGTCTGCCCGTGAATGCCTTAAGGATTATATCATCACACCGACTCCAGCAGCCCGTGCTATTTTTTCAGAGGAGGAAACAGCGAAGAAGGGGGCGGGTGGGGAGGAAGAAAAAGAAAAGGGGGGTGGGTGGAGGTCGGTCTACACCTTGGGGAGAGGAGAGTTTGATTTTGAAAGCGCAGTTATCAAATGTCAATGGTAGTGACACTAGAAAGACAAATTGAACAATTTCTCAGCGTCTGTGGGAAAGAAGTTTTTCGGGGCCATTACTCCTTTTCTTGGGAGAGTAATGTGAACTTTTGGATTCAATAACTTCTACCACAGATGACATTGGCTCAACAGAGAGGAAGCGACTGAAAGTTGCCTCCAAATGTTATTGCCGAAAACCATCACCTGGGGGCAGTCTTGTGACTGTTAAGTGTCCTCTGCTTCGTTCTAGCACAATTTTTTTAATGTGTTCAGTTTCTTTATCCGAGGTTGAAGGTGAGAAAAAAGGGCTCAAGGGGAAGGTGGCTCAGGAACCCAGCCTTACACCTCCTCAGTCAGCCAGCAGGCGATACCACGAAAATGTGCGGGAATTGTGAAGAGCCACAAAAATCCTTTGGGTCTTTGAAATGGGAAGCATCACAAGCTGAGAGGCAGCGGGGTGGGGGCCGCAGACGTCGGGTCCTGGGATACTAAAGACCTCAGCGCGATGGCGAGAGCCAGTGGCCGGGATTCCCCGCATTCCGGGAACTTGCCGAGCCCCAATCCTCGACCCCCGACCCCGAACGTACACACACGCCCCCGTCTCCCTGCGCAGCCCCACCGGCTCTGAGACGCGCCCCGCTCCCGCCCACGTCTGCACGCGGGGACTTGTCAGCAATGGGAGGACCAGGGCCTGGGCCTGCAAGGCGCTGCTCGACCCCAACCGGGGAGACAAGGGCTGCAGCTCCCGGGCCTGCGCCTCAGGGCGCTGCGCAACCAGGAGTTCTGAGCAGCTCTGGTGCACACGGGCGCGCTCCTGGCTTCGTTCCGAGGGCGGTGCGGAGCGATCCCGGCTCACTGGCTGCCCCTTCGCAGTTAGGCTGTCCGAAAGCTTCGTGCGCTTCCCCACTCAACCAACGGGTTAATGTTTTAGCATTGGGGACCCCTAAGACCTTCACGTGCCATCGGACACAGCCCGTCAAAGGGAAGGCGACTGCGGCCTCCCCGGACCGAAAGCGCTGGGCCTGAAGGATTTTGTCTCTTCGTGTGCGTCTGTCCTTACTGCGCAATGTGGCCCTTCGTGTGCATGTGTGCGCGTGCAGCCGGACGTGCGAGCTGGGAGCGTGTAAAGTGAACTCAAGAGCACCGAGCCCGCCCGAAACAAAGCCGGATCTTTGCTCCACAAACCAGCAGCGGGGATTCTCTCTGGCTTTACCTTCTTCCCCGACAGGCCCGCCAAGCACCCGGGGCAAATGGGCTCTTGAACAGCTCGGCCACGGCCTTCACCACCAGCCGGCCCAGCAGGCCTCCTCCCGCCCAGGACCCCACGTGGGTACGCGCGGCGCGAACTGACCGGTCGGAGAGCCGGGGCCCCGCCCGCAGCCTCCACGGAATGCAGCGCGCCGGCCCATTTCTCCGGGAGTCGTGTCTTGCGGGGCAGGCCCTTGTTGGAAAAGAGGGAGAGGCCGTCGGTTTTCAAACTCTGCAGAGGAAAAAAAAAAAGTTCCAAAGGGCATTTTCCCCTCCAGAAGAGGGAGAAGAGGACAATACCTGGTTTAAGGTGGATGGGACGCCTCAGCCCTTCAACTCCAAGCCCCTAGAAATAAAGCGAGGGCGCCTTTTCTACGCTCTTGCGGGCTGCCCCCCGGCGGGCCGCTCACGTGGGAGCTCGGGTGGAGGGTCTTGGGAGTGGACGAGTCTCATCTCGACAGGTCGCGAGAGGTTGCAGGGCCCCAGGAACCGCACGTCGAAGCCTCTTCTGTGTCCGCAAGCAGGCGGATTCGCGGGGAGCGTCAAATCCGAGGCCGGCGGAACTGAGAGGCGCATTGGGACGCCGAGCTGGCTCCCTAGGGGGCCCTTGCCGGGAGCTCCGGCCCGAGGCTTCTTTTTAAGTCTTCCCCCCGCCCTTTTGCAGCCTCAGCCGGGCTACGCGCGGTGGCTTCCCGCCTGGGACAAAGGCAGGCGCAGCAGCCTGGTCTGCGTCTGAAACTGCGGGCACCGGAGTCGCGCACCGAGCTCCTGCGCGTCGCTGGTGGGGGCAGAGCCTGGCGAAAAAGCCAGCGCTCTTCTCCGCGAAGAGTGGAAAGCGCAGGGTTGCGATGGGTGCGCTTGGCACTGCCCACTTCCTGCGCCAGAACGGTGGCAGCTGAGCTCCTGTACCCGCCTGGCTCCGGCGCGGGCGCGCGGCTCGGCCCGCGGCTCTGCCGGCGGGCAGCCTCGCTGCCTCTCCGCCGGCCCTCCCCACTGCGGGCTGCTGAACCTGGGCCGGGGAGGGAAACCGGCGGCCACGGCTTACCCTGGGTGGTAGCCGCCCGGCTGGGTAACTGAGCGATCCAGCGCTGCAGGGGTGGGAGCCTGTCTCACCTGCACAGGTGCAGTGGAGATGATTGTACGCGTTCCAGTCCGAGGCCACATTTCCAAAGTCTAGATGGAAAAATAAGAACGATGTTCAGAAAAGGGAAAGCCGTTTGCTTCACTTGTTCAAGACGAAAGTGAAAAGGTTTTCTGCTTGATGCAGGCGGGATGATTTTCTCCGTTGTCCCCTTCACTAGTCATAGCCAAGGTGAAGGGGTCATTAGGGAGGTGGTGTGCAGTGTGCCCCGTTCTGGATCCATAAAGGAAAGGCTTCTGCTTGCAGTGCCTCTGCGTTGGGAAAATTGTACCCGCTTTGGCCGTTGGCCGGGGTGTGCTTGAGCACAGCGGTGTCTGGACGAGTCCGGTTGGCGGTCAACCCCCGCCCCAGCCTTTGCCTTCATCCCGCCAGCCGCGTTATTTTCTACTGCAGCTTCTCTTTCTTTGGGGTCCTTTTACCTTCCTCTCCACCACTTTGTCACCCCTCCCCCAATCAGACCCCCTAAAAGGCACTCATCAGACTGAATCCCTGTATTGGTACCTCTGCCTGGCCTGGATGTTAGAATTCAAAGTCACTGCCCAGGAACATTCCTGTACATGCAAATGCCCAAGGCTGCCTCCCCGTTGGTCTCAGAGGGTCTGAGTATTCGATACCAGGGAGCGTAGATCTGATTTTAACCGACTATGCCACGAAGTCAGTGGTCACTGGTCGATACACACCCAGGCTGTGTCTGCTGGGCTGGCTAGGCACCGATAGAGCAGGTAAGTTGCTAAGGGCACATGAAAAAGACTTAAAAAGCTGAGTGGTATTTTGAGCCTCCCTGTAGGGTTTCTGAATTTAGGAAGTAAGGGACACTGAATACACCCTCTTCCCATTCTGCTTTTTAGGTTTTACTTTTAGGTATGCTTACACTGTGTAAATGAATTTGTGTGGTAATGTAGTAATGTATGTTATTTGTGTGCATGTGTGTCTGTGACCATGCTAAGGAAGTGTGCACCTATGGAAATGGCCCTAAATCACTTTCTCCTCTCTGGTATATGCATTGAAAATAAATCCTTTGGTTGCAGAGTTTGTGATTCCCAGGCTTCTTAGAACACTCCTGGACGGGGAACAGGCTTTTAGGAATGGAAAGTATTAAAAGGGATTTAGCATACTCTGCTTCTCAGCATTTCCCTCAAAGGTAGTAGGACTGGAAGCTGGAGCTCAATGCTGCCCCTCCCCCACTTCCACAAGTGCACAGGAGGAAAAGTGTGAACTCCTAGGGCACCCATAGACTCTGAAGACTTCACCACCTCTGGCAATGACCCAAAAGTGTGTGCGCATTCTGAAGTCTAAGCCCCATCACTCCAGTTGTTCTGAGCTGAAAGTCCCACAAACCTGCCATGAAGCCAAATCAGAGTTTGCTGGATGAATTTGTAATCAGTCGCAGACTTTTTTTTTTTTTTACAAAGGAGAGCTTAGTAAAATGCCCTGCATGTGGTAGACATTCAGTGGTTGTTTGTTGAGAGAATGAATGAACTCATGTGTATATTTATTCTGTCCAAGGCCAGTTTTTTTTACTAAATCAGCTGGTATATGCATATGTGATATACATGTGACAAAGAATTGTGCTGAGAATATAGGGGAATTTTTTTGTCTTTTTGCCTTCAAGTTTTCCTGCGCAGCCTCCTCCCCCATGGCCCTGCCTGAGTCACAGGTCTCTGCGACCAGTGGGTAAACTTATCCAGCCCCTACCAAAGCCTGTCACTCAGCCAGTAAAAGCAAATGCGTTCCTTTGGCCACATCCTTACTTCCCTCCCAGATCACACTCATGTTTCTCTAAGAGTTCGTCGGCTGATTTCACCCCGCACAGCCCCACATTCCTCTATATTCTCTCTAGGTGGTATGCTGCTTGGGTTTCACAGGCCTGCAAACAGGCAGGTTGCCCCTGTTAACCGACCCAGCCTCAGTCAGCGTTTTCACAGAGTGGCCCAAGTTCTCAGGAGAGCTCGGGGTCTTGATTTTGGAGAGGATTGCCAGTTCCAGGAAGGATGGAAGCCAATGTTCCCAGTCTGGCTGAGACTAGTCTCACCACTCTCGGTTTGTTTTACAAAAACATATTTAACCACAATAGTGTGTGACTTCAGACATTTCAGACTTGGTGCCTCTAAGCAGAGAATCCAGTACCAGGATCTTGGAGCCCAGTGGGTCTCTCTCTTTCAGCCCAGCAGTCCCCAAGAACTCATCCCTTTGAGGGACATGAAGGATCCTCTTCATGCCTGCTGCCACCTGGAGGATGCTGATACCCTGTCCCTCCAGGCTCCCGAAGACCCTTTCTGGAGGACTGCAGTCTGGAAGGAGCTGACAGCCTGCTGCTACAGGGGAAGAAACCAACTAATTTCTGTCCCCTCTGAACAAAGTCTGCCCCAGCAAGAAAGACCCAGGAAAACAAGAAGAAAGGTTCTTCCCTTTCCCCTTTCCTTCTGATCTCCCCTTCTTCATTTCCCATCTCTCCCTCAGACTCCCCCTACTATTTGAGAGTCTGTAGGTCCACGAAGTGGGGGATCTCTAAAGCCTTGGTCCCAGGGCAGCTGCTTGCACCATCAGGAAGGAGGGGCAGGGGCAGGAAAAGTACTTTAAAAGCTCCACTAGCCCTGGCCGGTGTGGCTCAGTGGATTGAGCGCCCGCCTACGAACTGAGGGGTCGTGTGTTCGGTTCCCAGTCAGGGCACATGCCTGGGTTACGGGCCAACGTTTCTCTCTCTCTCTCTCTTTCTCCCTCCCTTCCCTTCTCTCTAAAAATGAATAAATAAAATCTTTACTTTTAAAAAAGAAAAAAGCTCCACTAAAGCCAAAGCTGCCAAGGAAACCACGGCAGTTCTTTGAGGCAATCTGGAAAGTTTCCGACCCCACCCTGGAAGGGACAGTGTCCCCTCTTGAGAAAGATAAATTGTGATCAGGACTCAGAGTGGGGTGGGGGAGAGGGGAAGCAAACTCACTTCAGAGGCAGAGGGCGGTCTAACCTCGTGCCTAACCCGAACAGCTAGAAAGCTGGTGTGGATGGGCAGCTGGGCCCGCGGGCAGCCTCGCTGCCCCTCCACTGCCCCACACCACTGCCTCCGGGACAGCTCCGTGGCAAGTAGTTTCCAGGAACGGGCCTGACCCAGGGCACAGCTCTCCTAGTGAGGCCTTGGATTTGGGGCAGGGCAGCGGGATCCTCCGCCTTCTCACCTGTCTGCCCCACCTACCTCAGAGGCCAAGGCCCAGAGGAGCTTTGCGATTTGCTAGCGCTTTGCAGTTTATAAAGAATGAAAGTGGTGACAACCCGAAGGCTAGTCTAGCGCAGGGACCTCCGCAGCCTGCCGACTGACGCCTTCTTGATGTTCTCCAGGGGCCGCTTTCTGAATCGCCTTTAAAAAAAAACCAAACCAAAGCCTAACTCAGCAGTGTTGAATCAGCTGCTCACTCTCCCTGACCCGCCCTCGATGTGATCTACAGCCGCGATCGCTAACGGCCACCTAGGGACAAATTAAGGAATTGAAAATGCTGAGCTTGAGAAGCCGAATTCCTCACACTATCTGGGGTCGTTAATCACCCCGCAGAAACCAGTCCGGCCAGAAGGAAAAGCAGCTAGGGGGACAGCAAGACGGTGGTTCTCTGCGCCGAAGTTCAGGGGCTCAGGTGCTGGGATTCCAATGCAGTTGCGCACATGTGTTGGATGTGTTGGGAACGCGCGCCACAGTTGACGGGTCCCAGGAACCATCAAGCTCTCACAGGCTGCCCCAAACGCCCTGGTTTTAACAAATGAGAAATGTCGACTTGGTAATCAAGAGACCTGACTAGATGGCCCTGTGAGTGGGGTCGACGCCCACACGCGGCTGTTTGACTAGAGAAGGCTGCCGGATATTTACTTAGTGTGGCGAGAATAGGAGAGTAGTGGTCCGAGTCCCCGGGTCTCTTGAGGATCCGCCTCCAAGGACAGGGTCGGGTTAAGGGTAGTGCATGCTGCAGGAAGGCTCCTGCCAGGCAAAATGAGGCGTTCGAGATGGGCAGAGATAGGAAAGCAACCGTCTGGGCGTGCGGGAGTGTAACTTCTGTGCAGAGAAGGAAGGGGAAGCTTCACCACCCACCACCCTCTAGGATGGGGATCTTGACATTTATTGGGAAACCTGGCGCTTGGGGCAGGTGGTCCAGCACCAGGTCTTTCAAGGAACTCACGCTCTCCCAGGAGCCCGCCGCTGCCTGACTCCAGTCCCTTGCTCACCCCGAACCTGAGAAGCCAAGGCTTGACCCCATCCTCCCGGGGCCTCGCCGCCAGGGGCTCAGCGCTCGGAGTGCAGCTCCGGGAAGCACCCAAGCTCTGCGCTCTGCGCTCCCCGAGGCCCCAGGCGTTGCAGGGCTTCCGGTCACACCTCCCAGCTGGCAGGCTCCGGGCAGCGGGCTCCTCCAAGGTCCGCCCGGCCCTCTCTTCTCCCTAACCCCCCAGTTATCCGTATTTTTGCGTAGCCCCATAGTTATAGGGACAATTTGTTTAGGGAAGCTCCTCAAACAATGGAAAGTTTTGAGGTTTCCTGGACGTTGTGTTGGGGAGGCGGGGCCGAGACCCGCTGACGGCGGCTTCCCCAGCCCTGCTCCCCCCCTTTTCTGCCCCCTCAGCCATCGGGCAGCAGAAAGAGGCGCCCAGGCTTCTCCTGCCCTTCGGCTGGCCGGACGACCCACGGCTGCCCCGCGCCCGCCACCTCTGCACCTGCCTGGCTGAGGTGAGATGCCCGCCGTGCGCCGAGAGAGCGCGGCGCACAGCTCAAGCTGCCGGGGCGATGACCTCGAGTCAGGGCGGGAGAAGGGTGTTGGAGGAGGGTGGAATCACCCATAAGGGAGTGGGAAGAACACAAAATTTTTGGTGACCTGGGTAAAGGGTCCTAACTTTGTCGCTCAAGAACCTAGGACCAGTCTACGAAGTTTGAGGGACCTTGGTTTTCTCACCTAGAAACGAGGATAATCACACCTCGTTGTCCCGCTCAGGGCGGTGACAACTCTCTTCTGGGAGATACAATCCCGCGGGCGGCTGGGGAGACGCGGGGTTTAGGGCAGGTAAGGGCAGGCACGCTCTGGGCCGTGTTAACCCGTCCGTCCCGCTCAGGCAGGAAAATCTGAAATTTAAGCCGTCAGAAATGGCGAGCGCAGGGCAGCTCAGATCAAGTGCAATCGGGGTGACTTTTCTTTCCAGGAAAGGAAAAGACAGCCACGGTTTGGGAGAAGCCCAGTCTTCTGGCTTGACCACCTCTTTTGGACCCGCCCCAAAGGGCGCAGGGAGCCCAGTGGGGACGTGGCGGCCCCCTTATGCCCCTGGGGTGGCTGCCTCCCGCTCCACGATAACCTCGCCGCGAAATCGGGGAGTGGCCGGCCCCTCCCTGGATTCACTTCTTTGGCCGCAAAGCCCCACAAGCCCTGCGAATTCGCAGCGCACCCCTCGCGACTGCAGGCGCGACAGCCCCGGCCCACTTCCGAGCTCTCGGCGTGGCGGCTGCCAGCTCTGAGCTCTGCTCGAGGAAGCGCGTGGGGGCCAAAGGAACTCCGGCCTAACCCACCAGGCCCGAGTAGCCGGCCCTTGGGCTGTCACCTAGAAACAAGCCCACCACCAGCAGCCTCGCTGTCTGTTGCATGGAAAGCCTGGGACTGACCCGGGTCCCCCGAACAATCCGAATCCTAACTAGTTCTCCCCGGCGCAGCAGAAGTGACCTGACAGCCTCAGCTCAGGGAGGCTGACATGAGACTCAGGCAATTATTTGAGAAAGAACGTAGCGATTTGGTGGCGTTGCCGCGGTTTATTTGGGTATTTGGTGACCGGACAGTGCGTGATCAGCCACTCCCTCCCTCCGGTTTACCACGCCCTGCCCCACCCCGCCCCCCACCCCGCACCCGCACCATCTCTGAGTCCGCGTCTCCACAGCTGTCTCAAGGCTCTGAATCTAGTGCGGGCACCTAGTTGGTCACGGCCAGATTTCTCCACGCACCCAGAGCGCGCAGTTACGCGCTCCCCCACCTCGCACCCCGCGACGTGAAGGGGAAGAGAATTTAAAATACACTGGCCAAAATTCACTCTTGAGAACACTTTGAAGTTGGGTAGCTGTGACTGCGCCACTCTCCCGCTCTCCCTCCCCCATCTGCCGCTCAGCCAGATGCACCAGAAAGCGGCACTTTGATCTTGCAAAGCAGCAATTTATATTTCTTTAAATTTTTTTTTTTCCGTAAAAAGATGATTGGACCGGGGAGAAAATAATGTAATTCCGCGGGCGCAGGGCTGAGGAGAGGCTTTCTGGGCCGGCCCAAGGGTGGGCCCGGAGCGCCAGGCACATCTGTTTGCCCGGGTTTGTCGCGCATTCCTCTTCGCCAGGGCTTTTTCTTCCCCTCCCCCGGCGGACCGGTCCTTGGGATTCGCCCCAGGCAGGAAGCTGGGCTTTTCGTGTTTGACCTAGAGATGCTGGGAGAGGTGTGGAGAGGTGGTGGTGGTGGTGGTGGTGGTGGTGGTGGTGGTGGTGGTGGTGGTGGTGGTGTGGGGTAATTGCAGCAGGAAAAACTAAGACTGAGGATCAACGGACGAATTGAACTGGGGGACAGGAGGAGCTCAGAGAGAAAAACCGCCTCCTGCCTTCAAGCGGAGAACGCGGTGCTCCCCACCCCCCTCCCCTCCAGTAAAGGGGTAAGGAGTAAGGGCAGGTGCAGACTCGGTGGGTGGAGGGCACTGTCAACCCGTTCCCATCCGTCTTTGCAGCCAGGGGATACCCTGAAGTAAAACTGACGTGTAACCCTTCCTGGCATTTTGACTAATAACCTCAAATTGGATTAAAATTTAGGAGGCTGTTAAATTACTGCAGCACCCGTCAAACACAGCAGACTTCCCAGCAACTCCTCCCACCTCGGCCCCCCGCTGAAAGGCCCTGCCCCCTCTGCCGACGGCTGCCTGGCCAGCCCCCACCCTGCTAGGGCCTGAGTGGAGTCTCTGATTCCCTCAGGTCCTCAGTCAGCCCTTTCTCCCCATACCTATGCTCTTTTTCTATTCTCCAACTGGAATCTCTTCTCTTTCCTCTCTCGTGACCTGGGGACTCTATCCAACACACCAGCGCTTGGGCAAGGGGTGCAAGTGGGTACTCACCTGCCCCTGGTCTCCAGTCTGCGGTCTGGCCCAGCTAGACCACTAGGGCCCCTCTCTGCAGGAGTCTGGTTTGTGCTAAGAACCCTTCACTGAGGACTGCAGACTCCATCCAGGTGGTTGGCCAGAGGGGCTTTGCTGTGCATAAGGTACTTTCTCAGGCCCATTCAGGCTCCCTCCCCAAACCCCTACTCTGACTCACCCCAAATCCTACTTTGGGAAGATGGGTCAGAGTGGGGGCCCCTGACTTTATGCCCCAGACCAGGAGTGGGGCTTGGGTTAGAGGAGTTGAAGCAGCCCAGTAATTTTCTGTTTCCTTTTCTTTCCTTTTGTTATTTCCCCCTTTCTTTTCTTTACTTCTCCCTTAACTTTTGTCTCTTCCTTCTTTCCTTCCTTTCCCTCTTATGTTTCCCTAACATTTACTGTCTCCAGCCTGGAGAGGGGCTCGGTGGTCTTCCCAGCACAGGCCTTTCCTCTCCTTTGCCCAACACCGCCACTCATTCACCTGCCTCCCCACAGTCTTCCCCAAAAGACACTTGCAAGGTTGACTTCCAGTTACAACGTAAAGTTAGGAAAATCAGATGGGAAGATGGCAAGCAGATATCCGAGGCAGGTAGGGGAGAGGATGGGTCAGCTGGTTAGGTGAAAAAGCTCATCTTTAGCACTGAGGGGAGCTCGGGGCAAGAGGGACGTGGGTGGAGGTTACTAATGAGAACAGGAGGAAGGTTGAGGAGTTGCACGGATCTCACGCTTGGGGCAACACTGCAGGAGTTTAACGTGGTGGTTGCTCGCAGCAGTCTGCCCTTGAGACTGGATTTGTCATCCGGAGGGAGAGAAAAACATAGCCCAAGAAGAGAGGCTGTCCACGTTCCACTGAGAAACCAAAATCAGGAGAAGGGAAAAGGAATGAGGAAGGTCTTCCTGTGTTTCATCTCTTTCTGGATCTCACAGCTCCCTGCAGCCCCAGCACCCCAGGCCAGGCTTCACAGGGGCTGGGGGCACTGAGCCAGGCCTGGGACCTGGGTGAAGGGAGGGGGCTGCAGCACCCACTATGGGAAACTTGACCAAGCTCAACTTGAGGCTTTCATAGCTGAAAGGTGACACAAGACTTTGGGGCATCACTGCCCAGGTGTGCCCTTTAAGAAATGGGGACACTGATAACAAGTCTGTGTCTCCTGCACAGTCCCACTTCCGGGGCTGGGTCTGTGGCTTCAAAGGAAGCTCTTCTTGGGCACCCAGGACCTCTGCTTTACTCTGCCCACCCCCTCTTCCCAACAAATTAAGCCAAAAAACTTTCCCTCCCAAGCCAAAGTTTTTCTCCTTTATCCTGGGCCCCACAGACCTAGGCGGTTTCCCTCTGTCTGCTCTTTCGAAACAAATCTGAGTTCCGAATCTTCAGCAATTTTGAGGAATAAACGACCGATAGAAATCAGTGCTTGGGTCACAGGACCTGTGTCTCATTTGCATTTCAAATGAGTGGGAGCTGTAGAAATAAGGATTACAATATACAAAGGATCTAGAAGAACCTGGAAGTGGAGCTCTGTGAATGTGTGTATGGGTGAAGGAGGCAAAAGGGAGCGAGGGGAACTCGGTGTAAAAACATTTGAGGGCCCATCCTAGGGAGTAGTTTCTCTCTAGTGGGTTTAGGAATATGGCTCCCAGGCCAGATTGACACACTCTTTTCTCAGGAAGCTCCCAGTCTGAGGGCAGAGATGGTCTGCACGGCACTGGTTACCTTCCTTCAGGTGGGGGGAGTGGTGGGGGTGCAAATTCCACCGGAGAAGGACAGGTGCTTGGAACTGAGCTGGAACTCAGCTCATTTGCTGTCTAATCGCTCAGGTGCCTGCCCACAAATGCCGAGGCAGGATCGGCGGCCAGGGGAAGGGGGGCTGGGTGGAAGGCAGGAAACCTTCGGGAAGGGAATAGGTGGTTTGGGGGTTGAACCAATAATAAGTCAGAGCCACAGTGAACCCGCGCTTTACAGCGAAGCGGCCCAAGCCGCAAGGGAGGGCCCCGGCTGGAGAGTCCGCCGAGAGAGGCCCCCTAGAAGCGAGTGTCACACAGTCACTGCAGCCCAGCGGAGCTTGGCGCCTTGATCTTAGTTGACTGAGCCCCCGCCAGGGATGACAGTCCTCTTCCTGGAAGCAACCAATATGGCTGGTAGCTTTTTGTCTTTCCTGCTCAGCGCCGGGCTACACCTCCCTGAGGAAAGACCATGGAACTCCTGCCCTTTTGTCTCCTTGCTGGCAAAGATGCTGCGCTTAAGCTGGGGAGGCCTTCTGCGTGTGTGCGTTTTAGATGGGGGTAAGCTCTTTTTGCCTGTATTAGACAGTTCCATCAGTGCTGTCTCCCTAGCTCCATTCCCTTTGTCAGAGTCACTTGCAGGCAGAGAGAACCCAGGTGTGCAAATTGCATAAGTGCATTTTTCGTACAGGGACTGGCGGTATAGGGATTAAGAATTCTGACCCGAGAGCTAGATTATCTGCACTAAAAGCTGTGAGAGCCGTACCAAGTTTACATAACCCTGCTACACCTCAGTTTTCTCCTCTGTAAAATGGGGCTGGTAACACTGGCTCTTGGGTCATAGAACTTGGAGGGGGAGGGAATGCATTAGTGCATGCAAAGCACTTAGCACAGGACTTGACACAGAATGAAGGACTTAATAAATATTCATTCTTTGTAAGTGGTGCAGACCGGAAAGAGAGGGGATTCAAACTGGGACTTGGTGGCAAAAGAGGAAAGTTGTGAAAATAAGCACTTATCTTTTTTCTCTGATTTTCCTGGAAGCCGGGGCCTCTGGATAGAATGACCTTCTGCTGTCTTTTGAGCTGGGTGGAAAGTTCTCTTTTCCCGTGAAGGCAGCCTAGGAGAGCAGTGCAGGGGCACATGTCCGTGGTACAGTTCCAGCCCACCCTAGTGCTCTTGCTCCTCAGAGTTCTCCAACCGCCTGGGCCCCTGGTGCTGCTAACACCATTGAGAAACAGGAGAATGTGGATTCACTCATTGTTCTGCCCTGGGAATGCCTTCATTTGCCTGGAATTGTTGACTGTCCTATAAAGTATGTGAAGTTAAGTGAATATTTTTCCTGATTAGGGATAGAGAGCTTTCCTCGCCCTTGGCTTTCTGGGGTACTTGGCTGTGGGCCAGAGAGCAATGTCTCCTGCAGCTGTTAGAGTCAGACCAGCATGGGGCTGCTCCCCTCCCCCACCTCTTTCGCAACTCAGGCTGCACTGGTCTCCGTGGACGCCCAACGTGTCTTCCTTCTGACAGAATGGTCAGGTTATAAAACAACTATATATGTAGGAGTCTATATAATTGGTCTTATCTGGTATATAACATACATATGTATATTATACAATGTATTTTTAATACATAAAAATCCACTTTGAGGGCTCATTTGTCCAGCCATCCAGGACTCCCCACATCGATATCTTCCAACCTCGCTAGTTTTGGTGTCACCAGAAAGTCCACTCACATCACCCAGGAGTTGGGGATTCTTTTCCACCCTCTTTGATTTGGTTGTGTCTGAGAAAGGTCGGAAAGGTGGCCGGTGCAAATTATCAACCAAAACTAATGAAAAGTCTCCTGTGAGCAGGCTCACCTGCCCCTTGCCAGCTCCTCCTTCGCTAGTCCCAGGACAAGTGGCCAGCACACCTGAGGATTAATTCCGCCACCCTCCCCACAGCTGTGCCGAGGAAGAGCTGGTTTCCTCTCTCCTTGGATAACGGACAATTCGTTCTCATGGAGAGGGAGCGATTGATCCATAAGGAGGCTGTAAAACTCTACTTATCCACGTTTGCCGGTAATGACTCAGGGCTGGGCCAGCTGGCAGAGTTCTACCAAGGACATTTTGCTCCTGGGTGGCCAATTTTTATTAGTGACAAATGAAATCTAAACACTTCTGGCAAAAAAAAAAAAAAAATCATCACATCAAGGCCCTATGCCTCAAATCATTTGACTTGAGCTGCTGGCCCTCAGGGGCGGCCCCAGGGCAGTGCTCTAGGCACCCCTCGCCCCTCCCTAACTCCTACCAGCCCACTCCTCCAGGAACCCCAGGGACCTAGAGCAGGTCCCTGGGGTTCCAGCCAGCTGTGTTACACTGCAGGGCCTGGCTGGTACCCCCTTGACCCCATAAACTTTAGATAATCCTTCCTCTCAGTGGAAAAACCAAACGGAACTCTTAACTTTGCTTAGCCAAGCACCTGCAAACCCAGCAGGAAGGGGGAGATGGAGTCACATTTAGGGGGCAAACTTGGAGGAGCTTGGACTCTGTGTCAAAGGAACTCGAAAGAATGCCCTGCCTTGGAAATGTCTGGCTCCAGGAGTTTGGCTTTCTGGCCAGAGGCCTGCTGGCTGGGGGCCTGCTGGCTGGAGGGTGGAAGGGGCTGCATGTGCTTTAAAACAAAGTGAGACCAAACCCTGCAGCTCCTGCTGGTGCTGGTTGCCCAGTCGGCCAGTCCCTGCTGGGTCTCCGAGCCTTGGACAACGACCTGATCTCACTCAGTCACTGGATGGCTCTCCCAACGGGTGGGACGCAAGGCTGGGTGCTTAGCATGTTTCCCTTCCCACCTAAGATACCTTGACCTCATAGGTAGCTCTGTGAAAATGAAGGAGAGGATGTCAAGGGACAGCCACATGGATTAAGCTTCAGAGGGCCAGGGAGAGCCAGAGGGAGCTGTGGAGTCGGAAGAGACGAAGCAGGCAGCAAAATTCGTGTACATTTCTGCATACCTAGGGCCAGTGGAGTGTGTGGCCAGGATGTTTCCCCATAAAGCAGGGTGTGACGCTGTGTACCCAAGCATGTGTTGTTTCTGCTTGCATGTTTGATTCTAGAAAGGTACGAATGGACGTGAGCGTCGTTGTACATGGTGTGTACATGTGTGTGCATGCTGCTGGATAGATATAACTATGGCTTTGTGTAGTCACACAAAATACATACATGGACCTTGTGCTTATAAGCTTACTGTACAAGGTACCCACATTGATTTCGGGAGTGGGGCACGCTGGTGGCCTCAAAATCCTCTGGTTTTGGATTGAGTTGCCCTGGGCTGCGTGGCAACCCTGAGTTACTGAGGGTGTGGAATGTTACCTTCCAGCCCAGCCCAAGCTGGCGAAGGAGAGGGGCTAGAGGGCCCTCCCGGAGCCCCCTTGCCTCAAGTCTCAGACCGGCCTTTGCGTAGCTCCTGGTTATCCAAAGTCAGGCTCCTCCCTTGCGGTCGGCGGGCTCAGCGCAGCCTGGAGGTTTCGCTTCCTGCGAAAGTTGGCAGGCCCGGGCTGGCAGGGCAGGAGCTGCGCCCCACAGGGCAGGCGCACACTGGAGGCCAAGGACAGGCTGCCAGGTTGCAAGATTCGCTCCGGGGCACGGGAAGCCGGGCCTGGGGGAACAGGATTTCCTCGCCCCCTGGGCGCGGCTGCCCCGGGCCTGGCCGCACAGGCCTTCTTTGTGGAGGGCCCAGCTCCTGCGCAGACCCAAGCCCGCGAACAATAGCGCAATGTTGCCGCCCGCCGGGCCAGGCTCTCCGGGCTTCACCGTGGCCTCCGAAGGCGAGGAAACCGGGTGGCGCTTTTTTATAGTCACAAATATAAAATTGGGGCTTTCTCCCCTTTCGCTCACCCCCTACCCCAACGCCGATAGAAAGCAGATAAATTTATGAAGGGCGAGCTAAGAGAATAATTACAGAGTGAAGGCCGTTAAATTTTATTTCCAGTCCCAAAGGCAAAACTTGCGATTTTATTGCAAACATCTGGAAGGACCGAGAGGAGGGCACACTGCTGGTTTAAAATAAAAACAAAAGATTTTATTTCCCGAAAACAAAAAAACATCATTAATGACCCTTTCGCCCCCACGGGCTTTTTTTTTTTTGTAAGTGTGAGGGGGTAGCTGAACAGTCAACGACGCACGACGGTCCCGCAGCTCCCGGCGACGGGAGACGCGGTCTACAGAAGTGGGCCCGCGCTGTCTCCACGGGTCTGGCACTGAGCAGACGTTTCCAGAAATCAACTCCCTCCCACGTCCACCCGAGGTCTCGAGGCCAGTTAAGCCACCCCATAACTGGGTGCCAATTTGGGAAAAGAAGTGAAAAGTGGGTACTTGGCTTCACATTCCCGGACGATTCAATCACAGCAATAATAAGACCCTGGGTCTGTCCAGCCTCCCACCATCTTGCCTGCTTTGCTTAGTTGTAAAGTATTTAGGATCCTCTCACCTTGCCCACAGGGAAACTGAGGCACAAGCTATTAACTGGCTTGCCCAAGGTCACAGTT
Organism: Macrotus californicus; assembly: GCA_007922815.1. Lineage (NCBI taxonomy): Eukaryota > Metazoa > Chordata > Mammalia > Chiroptera > Phyllostomidae > Macrotus > Macrotus californicus. The sequence continues at coordinate 32,105 of VMDR010004427.1, read as the reverse complement.
GAGTGCTGGAAGGGTTCTGGTTGCTGGGCTCACTTTCCTTGGAGTCTCCATGGTTTCCTCCCACCTCAGGGTCTCTCTCAATGTCTTATACCTGCCTACTCAAGCCGAATTCATTGTGATTTCTAAACCCCCAAAGGGTGTCCTGCCCACGAGTTTAGGGGCAGCCTAACATGGCCTGCTGGCCAACTATTTTTGATTTTGTTTTCAATTACTCACTCAAAACTGCAAAAGTGCAGCATGTGGAGGCTCACCTTGGTGCCGAGGCATTTCGTAGAGGTGGTATTTTGGGTGGTGCTTAGTGTGAAGAGAAACGGAAGGACAGGACAGGTATGTGGAGGAGTTCCAGACTCTTGACCTTATGCTGCAGAATTGTGTCAGGTTTCTTTGAAAATTCACAATATCTGGACACAGTCCGTTTAGGGTGAGCACTCTGCTGTCTTTCCCTTCTTTGGCTTTCCTCCTATCAAAGCTAGGCCCAGGCATCCACCTCCCCTGTGTCCTTACAGGTGGTCAGTGAGTTCTTCTCCCCTCCCCCCTCCCACATCCCACCCTTGACTTTTGGTGCTTATCAGACTAACTACCCTTGGGGGAGCCCTGCAGGGGGTAGGGTGGGGCTTCCAGCTTGATTTTTGACAATCAGCTTCAGGCCTGATTGAAGTAGACCAGAAATGGATTTATCACCTACACACCCCACCAGGGGCCCTAGGTTGAAGCCTGTAGCTGGGGAACTTGAGGATTCCCTCTGCACATAGACTCATACACAGGGGGCCCTGCTTCTATTCCTAGAAGTTAAAAGAGAAACTGGGGTAACCAGAGGGAAATCTGAAAGCCTTTTGATGTAATTTATGGAAGGAAAATGCATTCATTACTCCCAGATTCTTTTTTTATCCCCTAATCCTCTTCCTCTTCCTCTCCCAAGTCACCTAAATTTACACCCCCGAGTCACAGACATTAGACTGTCCTGCTTAATCTTTCCCCATATCTTCTTCCTCATTGGCACAGGTCACACACCAAAGAGTGCATGCCCCTAGGGAAAACCTTAGATTGACCCCCTATTGTCATGAAAAGAAAATATCCCTTCCCTTCCCATTTATCTAGAGGAAAACTATTTTCCTGACTGTTTCAAACCAACCTGGCTTCATTACCATCTGATTTGTTTTCATGGCCTAATATACTTTTTAAGGACGTGAATGTATATAGAATGGGGGTAGGGACAACTTGTGGGACCTGAAGGAAAGAGGCAGAGGCTCCTCTGAGCACTCTATGCTGAGCCAGTGCTTTGGGGTGGGCTGCAGATGTCTGCTCTTGAAGGCTTCGCTCAGGTGTGTCTCTAAGTGTGTCCCTGGACCATGTGTCTATGGACATCTACATGAAGCAGGCCTTCTGGACCTGCATCTAGGCGTGTGGATAACCAAATAGTCCTCTTTTTGAGAAACTGTTACAGCTTCAGGGAGAGTGTAGGACCTATGGTGCGCTTACTTCTCAATCCAACCGGGTCTGTGTGAGAAGGCCAAGGTGAGAGCCTGCCAGAGGGAGGTGTGAGATACAGACAATGTGGAGAAGGAAACTGCGGGGAAGAATGGAGACCACCCTATGGCTACCCCACCAGGCCTGGTCCTGAGTGACACCAGAATCTGGAACCCAAAGAGAGGTCCGAGCTACTGCATCTTCTTGGCAGGTGTGGTCTCCAACTCCTTTGCTGAAGCCGGGTGGTGGTGAATGCTCCATCCCTTTAGGCAGAGGCTCGCGGAAGCAATGCCAAGTGGTGACCGAGGTGGGAGATACTGTGCCCGCCACCCGACTCCGGGTCCCCTGAGTTTGCTAGGCAGCATGTGGGAGACAGTGAGATCGGCAGCTGGCTTCTGGACCCCAGGGTTCTTGGAGTGCAAGTCAGAGACCAGGCTCCTGGAAGGTCCAGGAAGCCAAGCCTGGCTGAATCACACGCGTCCAGTGGCATTTTCCATTATTCTTTCTGCATTTGCTGTGCTGCTAGCTGCTTCTCTTCTGAGCTGGAGCCCAGTTTGAGAGGGCCCCAAAAGTGGCCTGTTTTGCTCTCTGGCCAAAAGATCCAAGTACATTCAGGACACTCAGTTGCAGCCTCCAGACCAAAGTATTTCCAAATACAATAGCAAGGACTAGATTTCCCCGGCCCCGCGGCGGTCAGGAGGGGAATGTGGTGTTTCAGGGGCCTCACAGGCCCTCCTTTCTCACCCCAGGGTGGGAGGACCCAATGGGCGCCCCTTCCAAGGGGCCTTATGACACGCCTGAGCCCGTGTGCCCTAGGCTTGCGGGTTCAGACCCTGGTCAGGGCCTGGCTGTCCATGACAGTAGTCTGCTGGGCCTCTCGATCTGTTGTTGCTCGCACTGGGGAGCTGGCTCTTTCCTGCCCCTCCTTGTTTGTGGGCATAGACGCGTCTCGACTAGGGCGTTGGGACGGCAAGATCAGACTGTAGCGAGGTCGTCGTCCGCGAAACCCGAGACTCTTTTCCAGCTTGGTAAGATCAACTTCTGAGCCCCTCTGAACTTGCTTTGTGCTGGGCTGGGCTCAGGGTTTCCCTGCGGCCCCGCGACCAAGTAGCTCAACCTGGGAAGGAGTGTGGGAAATCAGAATGGCCAGAAGTATGGACTCTAAGTTCCTTAGAAATCCCTAGCGACTGCACTGCCCTGAAATATATGTATATATATTTTTGGTAAGGGTGGTGGGGGGATCAGTACGGCGGGGAGAGACGATCGCCCAGGATGAAGGGAATTTTGAAAAAGTCCCTTCTCCGCTAGCAAGTTCTTGACTGCCCCCGCCCAGCCACCCTCCGTGGGTTCTCCAGAACAAGCGCCCCGAGCGGGCGCAGCCCGGCTCAGCATCCGCGCCAAAGGGAAGGCGAGCCTTTGCTGTGTGCGGGCCCAGTCGGGATCCGCCTGCAGGGCTCGCGGTAAGCCGGGCGCCCCAGCCGGCCTCCTGCTTTGAGGGGCCTACGTCCCCGTGTCTCCTTCTCCATCAGGTAAAGCTGGGAGGAGGAAGCGGTCTCTCGAGTTTCAGTGACAAGATTCTGAATAGTAATGGTGCTTTTTTGTTTGTTTCTTTCGTTTTGCGTTTACTAGAGTTGTTTAGAAGTTGTTCAGCAGGAAAATAAGAACCTGTGTGTCGAAATCCGGGCGGAACAAGCAGATCTAAAACCATCCGGGGCCAGGCGCGAGATTATTACAGTCGTTTTCTGGCGTTTTGGACAGGTTGTCATTTTGTCTTAGCCCCCAAATTCCAGGTCTGTGATTAAAATGACTCTGGTCTTGCAGCTTCTTTGAAACCTGGAGGATCTGGGAGGAAAAGGTACGCATTGGGGGCGGGCAGGAGTTTGTAAGTGCCCAGGTCAGACCTCGACCTTCAGCTCCCCTCTCGCCCCACCACGGGGAACCCACGGGGCACCGGGGAGCCAGGAGTTAAAGTCGGCCCGGAGCATCCCGGGGACGACGGGCGCTGAGCCTTGGCCCGAGCCTCAGTCTCTCCCCTCCGCTCATTGGCCCGCGCTCTCAGGGTTTCTCCTGTTCCCTCCTCGCCATTGGTCGGGGGCTGGCTTTTTTCCCCCTCAGTCTTTCTCTTCCTCCCCCCTCCCTCTCCCTCGCCCCGAGGACAGGAGTGCACCGCCTGCCCCCAGCTCCTCGGGAAGGGAGGAATTTAGAAAAAAAGTTTCCCAGAAGTTTGGATTAGAGGAAGGACGGGAAGACAGAGAGAGGAAGAGGGAGAGGGAGGAGAGAAAGGGAGAGGGAGGAGAGAGAGAGAATAAAAAAAAGATGAAGTCCAGTCTGCACAGCCTGTGAGCGCCTGCCCCGGTGGGTGGGAAGCAGGACGCGGGCGCTCATGCTGCGAGCAGGCGGCGCTCCGGGCGCTCGTGCGTAGCCGCTGGGGCAGCTAGGGGCGCCGGTCCGAGCCGGCGGCGGAGGGCGGGGGAGGGCGCAGGGGGAGGGTGCCGAGGACCCGCGGAGCCGCCGCCTCTCCCGGGCTCGGCCCGGCGGGCGCTCGGAGCGTGAGGGCGCGGGCTGCTCCCTCAGGAGCGGGGGCGAGCGGGGCCGGGGGTGCGGGCGGCTAAGATGAGTGAAAGGAGGCGATCTGCAGCCGCCCTGAGCTCGCGAGCACATGCCTTCTCCGTCGAAGCCTTGATCGGCTCCAATAAAAAACGGAAACTGCGAGACTGGGAGGAGAAGGGGCTGGACCTGTCCATGGAGGCGCTGAGCCCCGCGGGCCCACTCGGAGACGCGGAGGACGCGGCCGCGCACGGCCTGGAGCCTCACCCGGGTGAGTGCGCAGGGCCAGACCGCGGGAGGCGGGCGGCCAGCCCGGGGGCAGAGGGGTGCGGAGGGAGGCCCTGGACGCCCGCGCCCTGCCCTGCTCCAACTCGGGTTTCTTTTCCTTTGCACAAATGCCTTGAGCCTTCCCCCAAATTCGCCGGAACCAATTTGGGAGAACTGGCCCAAGCCTTGCGTTTCGTCGCCGACCTCTAGCAAGGAGGTCTTCCTGCTCGCATCCCCTTCTCTGGGAGCAGAGCGCAGCGTTCTTGGTGCCTGTAGCCGAGGGGCTTGCGGGGCCCTGGGGTTAGGAGGGGCACCGGTCGCAGGCAGCTCCGGGCGAGGGGAAGGTCTGGGACTCACTTCCGAGAGCTCGAGAGGACGAGCGTGGTGCTCTTGGCCCGGCCACCCCTCCTAGAGAAATGCCGCGTTTATCCCATTTTGCTTTCAACCTTGTCCCTCGCCCTTCCCCCACCAACTGTTCTGCGACTTAGGTTGTTGAATTTCCTCTCCTCCGGCGACGAGAGACAAGGGAGCATAGTCATAGTTCTGCTCTGTTGGCTTTTATGGAAAGAGGAATGTGTTTTAGACCCCTCACCCTGCTCCCTGGGTCACTCTTTGGGGCCCACATGCCTGTGTATTTGGGGGTGAAGCGGTGCGATTAATTTGTATCTTGGATCTATACGCGCACAACACGTAACACACAGGGAGGGTGTCGATGTCAGTGTTTTAACATAATCCGGGGGGTAGAGTGGGGTGGGGGGACAATTTAACGTTTTGTATTAAGTGCCAAGATTTCAACAGTGCAAAACAGTCCCGGGGAGCAGCTGTTGTCGGAGGAATCTTGCGCGGACGCGCGCGCGCGCGCGCACACACACACACACACACACACACACACACACACACGGAGACTACAGCTTGGGTTATCGGCTTCAGAAACTTTCCAGCCAGACTTCTAAAACTATTTTGGAGGTGCTCCTTCTGACCTGCTATGGCGGGGGAGTGAACCTGGGTCAGCGCGCAGGCAAGCCGGGGTGGGGGCGGCGGCCTGCATAGGGATGGGGAGGCCTTGCGCTCAGGAACTTGGGGGCTGGAAAACTGGCCGACCCAAGGAGGGACAGCTGTCGCTTACATTTTCTCTTTCGGCAGTGACAGTTCAATTTCCATGCTCCCAAGGCTAATAATAACGCGATTAGCGGGTGACCTGCAGAGACAGAGTTCTATGAATTCTCCGTGTTCTTGTGGCCCGTTATGGTATTTGGGTTTAGTGCTGGGGAATTATTTTTATTAGTCGATGAAAAGAAAATTAAAAGGAGATTTATTTCCTCCGCTCAAGTTTTCCCCTGTATTTGAATGGGGTGCTCGTCCACGCGGACCACTGTGTGGGCAATCCGGAAAGGAACGCGTGGCTAATGTGTTTCCCATCTCTGGCCAGACCCTGTTTCCTCCTCGCCTTTATTTGTTGTCAAAATCTCATTGGGCCTTCACACAGTTTAGTGGAAGTTCTTCCAGGCTTTATGACAACTCCCGATTTTGGGGGTGGGTTTGTTTTACTTTCCCGACAGTGGAAAAGGCACAAATTACTTAACTGTGCGCGGCAGACGCCCTGCCCTCAATGCCATTATTCTCTAGGGAGCGGCCAGGTCTCCCAGAGCCGTCCTAAGGTCGCATGTTCAAAAAAGGACCAACACGCAGGGTCACGATCAGAGACTCAGTTGTAAGTTTTCTCTCTGCCGGTCTTTTCAGCCATAAGGTGGAGAGAACAGTGAGAGCTCCAGGCAAGGAGAGAGAGTCCAGGGCTGTGAACTAGAGGACCTGGTGTCCAGAACGCTGTCCCCTTGCTCTTGCAGTTTGAGAGTAGAGAGTGAGGACCTAACAGAACTTTACATAACAAAGAGTTCGGTGGGACTGGCTTTATTACCTTCCTCATTTTTTTAAAGAAAAAAAAATGGGCCTTTGGGTTTTAGAAAACGAAATATGTCTGCAGGGCAAAGGTCCGGGAGGAGGAAGAAGCCGGAAACATAGAGCATTCACGGGCCTTCTGCGGAGCCTCGCTGCCGGCGGGGCCTGGCCACGTCGTGGGCTGAGGGGACTCCAGGTGGAGATCTTGTCCCCTTGGAGATCTCCAAATTGGAGTTCTCAGTGGCCAAGGCTTTCGTAGGAACCGGACGCTGGATGAGAAAAGACCTCTCAGAAAAAGGGCGCGGTGGCTTGGAGACTAGGCAGACCCGGGAGCGGAGGAGGCGGAGCTGCGAGCTCCGTCTGCCCCGGAATCGCAGCGGAAGGCAGGGCCGGGCTCGGGGTCTTCTGCACGCCTTTCTTTCCTTTTGTCTCTGATGCAGCATCCTAACAAACGCGCACAGGGCCGCATCTGATGGTGTGTGTATGATGCTAAAGGGGGGAGATGGGGCCCCGGCAACTCCTCTGTGCCCAGAGCCATGTCTCTGCCTGGCTGGGCCTCACAATTCTGTTTTAACTCTCTTTTCCCAATTAGGACCGGAGTGGGGGTAAGGGGGAGGGGTTGTTGCGAGGCTCGCCAGCCTAGGCCGATAAGAGTCAGGAACAGAAAACAAAACAAACAAAAAACCTACAACGAAATGCAAATTGTCACAAGGCTGGGGAGGGATCGAACGCTCGGGACCACCGCCTAGCGCAACTGTATTCATCGTTCTCCCCATCTCTTCTCTTTACCTGGTACCATCGTCTCCCACCCTCCCTGCCCTAGCCTCAAATTTTCCAGAACCTCGGACAATCCACGGGTCAGATTTAATGTTTCCTTTTTTATTCCAAGACGTGGCCTTTTGCTTTTTCGCAGCCCATTTTTCTTTCCGAGTATGGACAGAGCTGGCTTTAGTCGGCGCCCAGTGCCCGCAGCCTGGGGCGCCAACCTGCAGCAGCGGGGGACCAGCCCAGCCTGTGCACTGTAGGTACTCACACATCAGAGGACACACAGTATGTATTTCAAAGTTTTCCACCGAGCCTGGAGGGCCTTGGAGAAGAGCCTGCGGGGTGCCCTCGTTATTGTACTGGGGCCAACACTCCGCGTCTTTTGGAGGAACCGCCAGGACTCTGCGTCCGCGGGCTGGGGAGAGTCTCAAAACCTGTCTTGGAGGAGCTTGGCTCTCGGGCCTGCTCGCCCACGCTTCTCCCGCAAAGCGATGGAGGAAACTTTCGCCGGGAGCAGCTGCTCGGGCTGCGGCGGCCTTGAAAGTATATTTCAGGCACGTGGCGGCGCCAGCGGTGCTCCTACCGCAACCCAGCCTCCACCCGGTTCCCCCGCTCGGGTTTGGGCCTTTGCCGCCCAAATCCACATTCGAGTGCAGCTGAGGCCCGGTCTCCCGCGGAGCGAAATAATTTAAACCCTCTGCGGGGGTATTTCCCCTTACAGAGCCCGCGATCTTGAGTCTTGCAGCCGCGCGCTCTGGCGGCCTGAGGAGGTGGCGAAATACGCGGGTGGGCACATAAAGCGGCACAGGCAGGAACACGCGGGTAGATCGGCACTCGGCGCACACGTGCGCATACGACTGGCGCTCGCATCCCCCCCCCCTCCCCCGCACCGGTCTACGAAACCCCTAGTGAAACGAGACAAGAAAAGCTGTCGCAGTGCCCCAGGGCACTTTGTTCTCTCGAATTAGCAACTGGACTCGAGAATTAATATGCCAGTTTATGGCTTGTTTGTTCAGAGCAGAGCTCCCAAAATTTTAATCTTGACACCACCCCCCCTACCCATCCCCAGCCCCCAACAGGGAAACACAAGGTCAAACGGAGGAAGTGACTCTTTACTGACGTTCAAGTGAAGGGAGAAAAAGCGATGAGTTGGAAGCCAGTGGGGAGAATGTAGTTGTGCGGGCCAAGCACCAGCCAGGGCGCAGGTCGGGCTGGGACCGCGGTGCAAGGGTGCGCAGCGACGCGCAAGGGTCTGCCTGGGTAGAGTCCCCCGCAAGGAGCTCTGGTCCCCCGGTGCTGCGCGCTCCCCTGCACCCGCGCAGGCCTCCAGGGTGCCGGGCCTGCGCTCTGCGGACAAGCCAAGTGTGGGGCCTGCTGAACGTGAGCAAGATTCCCGCCTGTTAGGTCCGAACGGCCTTCCGCGGCGGTTGTTCTTTGGTAAGTGACCTTGTGTGAAGCCGAGTGGGGGATCAGCAAGATTCTGAATTCGTCCTATACCGGCAAGGATGGTGGTTCTCTTGGGATGACTGCCAAACAATTTTTTCGCGCGCTGTGGGACGGTGGCTAAATCAGATGACCTTTGGATGTGCGGGACATGCAGGGCGCACCGCAGTGGCCTGAGCGCTTGGGGAGGGTTATGGAGACGTTCTGTATAACACTGCGGCCCTGGCTCAGTAGAAGCCACTAGGAAGGAGATAATTCTAACCCCCTCCACCTCATCCAGAGACGGAGCAAAGTGCTGGAGGGCAGTGGGAGGACAGGGAAGGAAGGACCGTGGTGTCCAGAGTGTGGACTCCAGTGGAAAGAAGGTCGAGTGTGCTGTGGTTTGCAGCTCTTTAGGTAAACCCCCTCAACTCCCCCAGGGTGTTCAGAAACCCATGGGATGGATGTGGAAGGTACGGGGGTAACAAGAGAGCATGGGGGAACAGTCCCTGGATTCTTGGCTACGAAGTGCAGGGCAGCCCCTCGCCCCGCTCGGACGACACCCACCTTGCCCCTCGGAGACCCGTCCAGAGAGCACAAGCCTAATGGGCGACCAAGGCTGTCCTAGACAGAGCAGCCCGCAGGCTAGGGGCCCAACGATTCTGAATTCACGTCTCCCACGCCCCACCCAACGCTATTTCTCATCAAACACTTTTTGGGGGGTTCAGAGCTGGCCACTTTGGGTTTTCTTATTTTACAGGTAAAACTCCTAGAAAGTAAAGTTCACGAGGTGCCGCCCATGCAGGGAGAAGGGGGCATTCAATTTCTTAAAGTGGAGTTCGGACTGAAATTATGTTGACACGCACCCGCTGTCGTTTTCCTGCCCCCCCATACCGATGACTTCAAATGGCATCGTAAACATCTTTTAATTATTAGGGAAAACTGGTTCGAAATCTCTTTAGTTATTAACACACCCTGCACATGAGGAGCTTGTGAAGAATGGTATGAGATGCCTAACCTGGGAGCCAAAACTAAAATGTTGGGGGTTGGTGGTTCATGTTCCCCTATTGATTTGTGTGATTTCCTTTGCGTGTTTGGACTAGAGTTTTAATGGAAGCAAGTCCCTCATCATTAATCCTTCATATCAGGCCACAAAGAGAGAGGGACAAGTTCGTTTTGGCTCCCAAGACCGAAGCATTTTATTCATCCAAGCATCTCCAAGGGCATCGCTCGTGTTACTGAGTGAAATATTCCAGTTCTGCTACAATCATCCTCTCTATTGCCAAAAAATAATATTAAGAAGATGAGAACATTTTTTTTTGAGAGTCTGATTATGGACTCTGATAAAAATTTATTTCTTGTGCTAGGGAGGAAGCTGACTGCAGTACTTTTTAAGTCTGTACATTCCTTCTCTAGGTGACTGTAGGACTGTAGGGTTTTTTTTTTGTATTTTTATTTTTTAAAGCAAGGCCGAACGGTGTAAATTCCAGGATAAAGAGCAGGCTGGCATTTCGCTTTCCTTTCTGGAACTACAGAAATCCATCCAATAATTATTCTGGGGTGTAGCTGGTTATTGCTTTCTTACTCCCAAAAGACGAAATCATTCAGCAGGAGAGACTGTTTAAGTGGTTTTCTAGTTTTGACCTTTAGGGATGCTTTTCCACAGGGAGAAATAGGGAGCTGGTAGAATGTGGAATCTTTCTTTCCTCCATGTGGTTTATTTTTGCTTTGCGTTTTCCTGGTTTCTAGTGAGCTTTGAATTTTATATGTGCCTGACTGAGATACCCAAGGGTCCGCACTGGGAATGGCAATTAGCAAATTTATAAATTAGGGTCTGTTTACACTTCTTTGGGCAAAGGATAATCATTAGTTAATTTAAGTGAGGCCTTTGGTCTAAGTGTCCGGGTGGAAAAGGAGAGTCAGCAGGGAAGGCCGGAGGTGAGATGGGGAGAGGTGGGGAATTCAAGCAACTGGTGACGACAAATCAACATTTATTCGGTGCCATTAATGGCTTCACTTGGAGGCACGACATTTTGCTGACTACAAACTGATGACTAGCTTTTGATACCAGCAGTGAAAATAGGCCTTGAAACCGCTACTTCTTATCCTGTACTCTCTGTACCAGCCAGTGTTGAGCTTTGCCCTTTATATATGAGCATGCAATGTATTAAAGAGTAGGTACACACGTGTAGGTGTTTGTACACAAGTGTGTACACCAGGTTTTGAAATAGGACATAGCTAATATTTCAGGGAAGAGAAACGGCCTTGAGTGTGTGTGTGTGTGTGTGTGTGTGTATGTAGCCAGTTTAACAAATTGGGAACGCCTAAAATTTGGGGGTCAAAAATTTTGTCATCTGTAGACATCCTTTGACAATTCAAGAGAATCCCAAATTTGAAAATTCCAGTTATTGGCAGAGAACAGGGATGTTACAGATTTAGTTTAAAAGACAGGGAGAGTGAAGTTTTCCTGACTCAGTTTGTCATTTAATTTTGTAAAGAATGCCATCTTCATTTTGGATGGGTAGAATGCTGCCTTGTGTTCTGCAGAGTAATTAATTTCATGTTCTCCCATGTTAAAGGACTCATTGAGAGAAACGGCGATAATAATGATGAGTAATAGAAGTAACGAGTAAAACATTGTGATTTGAGAAAATAAACCAAGAACATCGGCAACATATGCAAAACTATAGTTGCTGAGGCTCCAATGGGCTGTTACCAAATCGCCACACACTTTAAAGGATTAAAAAAACAAAATCAAACAAACCCTTAATTCTGGATTGCACACCCAAGAGCCTAATAGAGTCTCCTTTAAAAAATCAAAACACTAGAAGTAACAGTAGAGTTTCCTTGCAAGGTATCGCTAGAGGTCATTGTCATGTGCGCAGGCTGCAGCCTTGGAGTTTCAGCGCCTAGTTCTCAACAAGGTGAATCGAAATCCTAAGGCCAACACCCGCCGCCTTCTCTGCACAGCCCCGCAGCCCAGAGTGGATGGTCAAAGCCCCAGAGCGGGGCTCGGAAAGCCCCTGACCCTCCTTCGCACCCCCCACCGCTTCCCCTCACCTCCATAGCCTGTTCAGTTCCCTTCCCCCAACCTCCTACGCACACACTGAAAACGCCCATTTTTTTTTTCCACTCTCAAAAAAATTTCAGATGACGTTTCACCGAGGAAGGAATCGGGATTACATCTTTTCCCGAGAAACAGGCCTGGGGACAGCGGGCAGTTCGGGGGAAACTTTACAAGTCGGCGACTCGGGCCGCTGCCGCGTCGGCCCTCCGCCCGCGCCGGGGTCCGGCGGCGGCCACTGGGGCGCGGCCTCCGTGCTCTGGGCCCCCGCGCTCCTGCCCCCCGCGCCCCGCCGCGTCTTCGTGGGTCTGCGCGGCCGCCGGGCCCGGAAACCAGGGCCGCGGCGCTCTCAGCCCTGGAGAAATGCAGAGACCCCGGGGCAATCGGGAAGGCCTTGGTGAATGACCCCCCTTCTCCCCACCCCACCCCCCAAAAATCAGGGGACGAAAACCCCAAACCAACCAAACACCGAACGGAACCCGTGGATCTTACACCTCGCGCCCCGAGGGGAGTTTGAGCTTTTGCTTTCATCAGGCTGAACAAATTTTCGAGGAATCAGACTGACTTCAAACATTAGCAATTAGGAACTAAGAATCCCTCGGACTGAGGAACTTTTAATCCCTAACCATTTCCAAATGGGTAATTCTAGGGCAGCAAATATCTTAGCCGGCCCGTTAGGAAGGGAAGTCCTGCTGTGGGCTCCAGACGCAGAGGATCCGCGGGTGCTGGGACCCGGGCGGCGGAGGTGCCCCACGCCCAGAAACCGGCGTTGCCCACCGAGACAAAGGGACAGCAAACAACTGTCCTTCCCACTCTTCTGGAGATGAAAAACAATGAAGTAATTCATTTCTTAAAAAAAAAGGAAAGGAAAGAAACCATCCAACTTTGCAAAGTAAATTGAGAAATGACCAGAAGCCGGCGGTACTGGCTTCCCTTCCTGAGCTGAGCGTTAGCAGAGAGGGAAGTCCGGCCTCCGGGCATCCCCGCTTCAAAGCGTCAATCACACCAGAATTGAAACCTGGGGGCTAGGTGACCTGAGTGGCTCAGGGCTTCCGTTCTAGCTTCTGGAAAGCAAATAATTGATTTTCACAGTGGAAGGGCCGGCATTTGTACTGATAAGTGAGTGTAAACACAGCGACTCTGTCTCTGGGTTTGACAAAGCTTCCTTCACTCAGAAGCCTAAAATGTATGTATGTATGTATGCATGTATATTTTTGGCAGCAAAGCTAAGGGATATATTATATACATATAATATATGTGTGTATATATATCTATGTGCTATTTAGAAAAAAAGGTTTATTTAGAAAACGAACCATGTGAGCGAGTTTGCAGAGGAACAGTGAATTGTGAAGCATTTCAGAACCTTAATTGCTCATGTGGGTGTGAGGCTTTGCTGCAGAGCTTCCAACACAGGCCCCCATATTCTAGATTATGTCCGTGTGTCATGGTAGGAAGAGGGCTGGATTAGTTTAGACTAGACCTAGATTCTAGCGCTAGCTTTGTCATTCGGATTGGAGCGAGGGATGTTGGTTTTAAAGGCAGACAAATATTGAAACAAATGTTTTAAAGTTGTTTAAGGGGCGCTGTTAGGGTCTCCGTTCCCGGTTTGTGAAATGAGGGACAGAGGCTCAAATGACACCGCAGGCCCCTTTAGCTGTAAGAATCTGGTCCTGTAAACTTTTTTTTTTTTTTTTAAATGACCATTGTCTCCGAAGGCACCTTGGCCATCGCTGTCTCATCCTTCACTTTGCTGGCACGAGGAAAGCTCTCCTGCAGTTGTAGAAAACAACAGCACGGCAACACAAAGCCAGGAGGGAAAAGGAGAAAGTGTTTTTTTTTTGGAAAAGTTTTTAGATTAGTAGCACACATTCAGAAGTCCTGAAGTGGTGGCCTCTAGTCTTTTGCGTTCGATGCAACCTATTGTTGCCGTGTGAGCGAGCGCCCAGGACCCTACTGCCCAAACTATTCCGTGGCATCAGTGAGTTTAAAGGAACTGTAGGTTATTTTAGGCTTTGAACATTTTTTGTGCCATTCCCACAAATAGCTGAAAACCTCTGGATTTGAAAAGTGAAGACTGAGAAAAGCCAACTTCATCACTGGTAAACCTAATTGGTGGAATCCGCCCCCGTCCCCCCCCCCCCAAACAATCCGTTGCCCCTCATTACTATTTGAGCCCGATGGAAAGCACTGGTGACTATTTTCCATGTCTAGTCTGCTAAGCCGAGATCTTGATCTGGCAGAGATGTGAGAATGCTAAAAGGATGACTTAGTAACAGGCAAAACGCTTGTCAACAAGATAGATCAGAAGACAGCTTAGCATTCACGACCTCTATTCATAGCTGCTGAACTTGAAGGCAGGGTCAGACAAAAAAGCTGGGCCCAGCACTCACCTAGGAGGGTTTCTCAGGTTTCTATCTTTCGGGACTTTATTCCCTTGCAAGACTTCTACGTGTGGGCTTCACACCCTAGTGACAGCTCCCTACCCTCAGTGATGCCCCTGCCCCTGCACAAACTTCTATCACCATGGAGCTTGTGGATTGACTGGTCGCCCACTCTCACTACTGCCCTGTAACTGCTGTGGGGCCAGGACCTTGTCTTCATTGCATTTGTATCTCCAGAGCCCAGCGCTTAGTAAATAACAAAAATACAATGACAGCACGACAAAAACAATGATCACAAGTAGTAACGTATACTGAGTGCTGTGTGCCAGCCACTGTACTAAGTTATATATAGGGCTGTTATATATATTCCAAATATGTATCTACATATGTAGATCCTAAATAATAATATACAACAATTATATATTTCAAATAATATATAATTCTATATATTTGTATATATAATTACTTATGCATAATGCATACAATTCCAAACACTCTAATGGAATAGATACTCTTATCATCATGCTATCTGGTGCAATGAATGAATGAGTGGTATAGTGGTTAAAGGCTCAGGTTCTGGAGGTTAAACTGCTCATGTCTGAGGCTGGGCTCCAACACGTGCTACTTGTGTCACCTTGGGCAAGCTTACTAAATCTTTCCCAAGCCCAGTGTCTACATCTGTGAAAGTGTACTCATCAAAAGGTGGTCGTGAGGATGAAATGAGATAATGTACATAAAGAAACAAAGGACTTAGCACCATGCCTATTATTCTGATCAGTTGAATTGATGATGATTACTCTCCTCCGGGGCCACCTTGGGTAAGACGCTGTTGCAGGGTGTCATGCACAGTGGCCCCCACCCACTCTTCCAGTCTTTTGCTTTAAGGTGATGCTGGACTGGGAGTGGGGTCACACTTCATGTGCAGCCTGTGATTAGAGGCAGAATGCGGAGTCTGAGTGCAGGCACACAAGGACCAGGTCAAATATCTAGAACTTTGAAAGCTGTTGCTATTCAGGGTTTCCCTGAGGCAGATGCCAGCACCCCAGGGAGCACCTGGGGGAGGGAGAGAGGCTTCTAAAGGTAGGGATCAGCCTCTGGCATAATGTAGGAAAAGAGGGTGGTGCTGGGGAGCCCCAGCTTTACTAGCTCCCCAGCTGGGCTCTGGCAGAAGACAGAAGAGCCTTTCTGCATGCAGGGAAGTAAAATAACATCTGCATGTTTCTTTGTGGTTACTTTCTGATATTTATACCTACAGCCCAGAAATCCCCAAAAAGTCAGGTTTAGGAACTAAGAAAGATTCATTTGCATAAGGCCTTTGTTTGTAAGGCCTGTACTTTTACGGACCCCAGGATTCTGGGCAAGATGAGCCAGTTGCACCAATTAGTTGGGGCTGCGGTAAAAGATTTGTGGGTGTTGCTTGTGAGGTCGAAGGTGCATTCCCTGGGGAAGAGGATCAGAGGAAGAGCTCCCTTCAAGGTCTCCCCGCTTCAAGGAGCCCAGGGCACGTCATCAGCAGTGTTCAGGCCCTGCCTGGCCATCCAGAGGAAGAGGTTGATGCTCTGTCTTAGCTGGAATTCAGGCCTCAGGTTCAAAATAGCCTCCCTGCCCTGCATTTTATCTCCAGGACAGATGCTTCTATACTTGCCCAGCATCGTCTTGTCTCAGAGTGCCCGCAATGCCAACCAGAACAAGAACTTTCATGGACCAAGGGTGCACCCTGAACCAGGCACTGCGCCGATGGTTTTATTCCCATTCTCTCATTGCATCCCTCCAATAGTCTGCAAAACGAGGTAATTATTTCCCCATTTTACAGATGAGGAAATTGGGGCTCGAACAGATCATGTAACGTCACACACCGGCACACAGCTCCAGTCCCCTTGAAGCGGACTGGCCAGAATGTAAACGCAGCTCCCTGTGGCTCCAGAGTCAATGTCCTTTACCACTTGCTTCGCCCTGCAGATGGCTCTTCAGGGCTCTAGGGGGAACTTTGAACTTTCGTAGATGAAAATGTATGTTTGCTGTTCATTCTGTCCTCCCAAAGGGAAATTGTTAAGTCACAAATGTCAGAGAGCTGGTTACAGTTTCTGGGTCTCTCTTCCTTTCCCGTTGTTATCAGTCCCTCCGATCCTGCGGTGCCTTCTCCCTACCAGCTAGTGGAAGCCACACAGGGTTAGGTTTCTAAGCCATGGCTTCGGGATAGCGCATGCGCACGCGGCCTTCCCAGCGTGACTCGCTTTTCTCCGACTTGAATTGCACAGAAATCTCAGTGTCTGAAGTGCGGTGGCCACATATTGAATTTGATCTAAAACCTCCTCATCCTAAATCCCCTTGTGCAGTGAAATGCAGTGTGCTCTGTTTTACCCATTCCCTTCTCCATTCACAACGGGATGGAAAGAATCTGATTGGTAATTGATTCAAAATGGAACAGCTTAGAAATGTATCAGTTGCAGTGACGAGCAATTCGTGCATTTCTAAGTACTGCTGGGTTGGTTTTCGGGTTTTTTTGTTTTTTTTTCCAAACTCAGCAATCACAGCTGAAATCCCTTTGCCATGGATTGAATTTACAAAGGAAGAGATTCTGATTTCCACAGTGGCTTCTTTTTAATGCTCAAGGATTAGGAAACCGCCTTGAGGACCCACAGCAAGTACACCCGCTCTCAGAGTCTCGGCTTTAACTTTAACCTCTGAGTGACTGCTCTGATTCATTTATTTTGTAACAGCTCTATTGAGAGCGGCCTTGTTTGGTATGGGATCAGTTATTTGCAGAAATCTCTCATCCCGTTAAACACTTACAGCCCAGGCGCTTTTGCTCTCCTGACACACCATAAGTGGATGTGATCCCAGCAGTGACTTGTAGGGAACATTGCTTTTCAGGGGGGTTGGTCCACCTGTTCACTGTCTTTCCATTAGTCTTCCTCCCACTCCAACTAACCTTCCTCTCTTAGGAAGTCTGGTGTCTCCAACAGGGATTTGGAGAAAAGCTAATCCCCCTGCTTTTGGTGGGTGGACTTCAGCATTAATGTGTTTCTTGGCTCTCGCGCTGTGAAGTCTATCATATTCATGTTTGTTGTGCCCAGTGATAGAAAAGTGACTCTTTAGAACTAAAGAGAAAAAGATGTAAAGTCCATGTCTGTTTTAAATCTTTGCTTTCTCCTCTTGCCCACCCCACTCTGTGCAGGCAACGATTGATGGGATTTGATAAGCTCTTGTAGTAACAGAAGCATATGAATCTCCGGGCCCATTTCCTTTCCCAAAGAACCCAGGTGGAGCCAAACTCTTGAAATATAGAGTGTGGCAGAGGATGAGGTGAATGCTGCAATCTTGGGTGATTTACTGGATCTTACCCAGGAGATCTGTCCAATTAGAAATGTAGATTCTGTAAGATAGGAAATCAGCCAGGCCTGGGCCATGCGTGTCTCCTCTAGTGTTCAGAGCACTAGTTGCATGCCCGGCAGTAATCCTGGGAACGTCGGGTCTCATCTGGTGCAACGGTGCATTACCCAGATTACCCCAGGACACCATAGAGATTTGAGGCGTCTCTGTGATATTCTGACTGGGTGGTAGGGACTGCAGGAGGCGCTTCCTGCAGACACGAGACCATTTGACTGCTGTAGGGGTGAACAAATGGTAAACCGAGCCCAGGCGAGAGTGTGTGTGTGTGTGTGTGTGTGTGTGTGTGTGTGTGTGTGTCGGGAGGGCTGGGGGCGGTGTATTATGAAGGGTTGGGTGTAACGGTTCCCCAGCCTGCGTGGGCGAATTGGTTCCGGATGTTAACATTTTTTTGCTTGGGGCTTGACTACATTCTCCTTTTTCTTTGCCTGTTTTCCTGCCCAAATTGTTAGGCCTCCACAGCTGTGTGGCTCATCGCTGGTGAATGTTGAGAATGACAGATCTGGCTTTAGGGACCGTTTTGGGGCATGCGTTTAGGTGGACTTCTGAGAGGTTTTCACCCAGCAACTTTCCTGAACTTTGAGTCCTGTTCTGTCCATCTCGTTGGCTCTCCTGCACTGGGTGGCCTCTGTCAGGGAATGAGGAGGACTTGTCACAGAAAGCAGATGGTCCTTCATATCCTGGAAGCAGAAGCAACTGGCCGGTGTGGGAACCTGGGACAACAGATAGCAGGAGGTCCGGGTCAGGTCTCCCCGACGTAGTTCTGGCTGTGTGACCTTGGGCAGGTGAACTCTGTGCCTCGGTCGTGCACATATGCAGTGAGGCAATGATGCCAGGCTGTTGTGAGAATGAAGTGCAAAGTGCTCAGCGTGGCGCCAGTCGTACAGCCAGTGCCCGGGTCCTCACCTGTCTGCCTTGCTCGGAATTATGCTTTCGGTAAGCTGAGAAAACTCAGAAACCCTTCAGTGCTGTGATGAGAGATTTTTTGGTGAGTGTCAGACACAGGATCATCCCTAACTGCCCTCCTTAGCTCACCTCCACCGAGGCCCAATGCATGCACATCCCTTCACACGGTTTGACTCTTTTTATAATCAACAGATACATTGGATAAGGTTAAGGTGTACCACGTGTTGATTTGATACATTTCTACGTGGCAGTGCAATGACCACCTTTTATGGTGAGAACATTGAAAATCTAGTCTCTTGGCAACTTTAAAGTATACAGTATAGCATTGTTGACCGTAGTCACAATGCTGTGGGTTTGACCACCAGGACAGCATTGTTGACCTGTAGTCACAATGCTGTGGGTTTGACCACCAGGACTTACTCAGCTTCCAACTGCAAGTTTGTATTCTTTGACCCACATCTCCCTATTCCCTACCCCCAGCCATGGCAACCACCATTCTACTCTGTTTTAATGAGTTCAGCTCTTTTAGATTCGACATGTAAGTGATACCATACAAAATATGTCCTTCTCTGTCTGCTTTACTTCACTTAGCATAATGCCCTCAAGGTCCACCCATGTGGCCAGAAAGGAGAGGATTTCCTTCATTCTTATGGCTGTTCAGTATTCCATTGTGTATGAGTGTGTGTATATGTATATATATATATATACCTCACATCTTCTTTATCCATTTATCCATTGATGGACACAGGTAACTTGTGTATTTTGGCTCTTGTGCATAATGCTGAAATAGACATGGGAGTTCAAGATCCCGTTTTCACTCCCTTCGGATGACTTTTATGTCATCCTCCACGCAGCTGCTCCTGCTCCTCCTTCTGTCGGGAGCGCTTTTCTCCCTCTCCTCCCCTAAGTTCCTTCTGAAGAAACCTCATCCTATTTTAAATGCTGATCTTACACACCCAGTGGGACAGAAAGATCCCCAGATGAGAAAGGGAAATTTGATAGGAATATTAACTGACAGGACATACAGAGTCAAACGTGGGGTGACTCCGAAGAAAACTGCATGTGCCTACGCAGAGCTCAGGTGCAGCTGGGGTGTGGCTGCGATGGAAGAAGGTTCTCGGCTGTCACCACGTTTATTTTCACTGGGAGCCTGCTCCAGGGAGATCTTCTTTTGGGGGTCTATGGTTTCCTCTAAAAATGGTGCCATGCATGCTTCTGTGATTTTAGAGTCATGAGGGAGTCTCAGCTAGGTAATCTGCAATGCTCAAAGGTAGAGCCAAGGTGGTAAAAGTACAGGGGTCCCCACTGGCAACCATCACCAGAAAGCTCCTCTCGAGAAGAGGTCTTCATTAAGTAACCTGATTAGACTATTTCTGAGCAAGGCTCCTGCCCTGTCCTGCCCTAGAATTGCTGCAGGCTTCATATTAGCAGCCGACTAGTAATTTGACTTTAGCTCTTTATTTCCTTGGCAGGATACACACCTGTCTCTTCTGCATCCTATTAGATTGGCATTGACCTTTAGGCTCTTGGACAATCGATGCCTGTAGCCAGGGAGAGAGTGACTTTGGCCGACTCTATTCTGCGACCATATTTGTGCACACGTGCACACATGGATAA
The DNA here is from genome assembly GCA_007922815.1 of Macrotus californicus. Lineage (NCBI taxonomy): Eukaryota > Metazoa > Chordata > Mammalia > Chiroptera > Phyllostomidae > Macrotus > Macrotus californicus. Next base: position 12,383 of record VMDR010004427.1, on the reverse strand, counting down.
GCTGACATGATGCTGCTTTTTTAATTTTTAGTTTTATTTTAGATTTTATTTATTTATTCTTAGAGAGAGGGGAATACAGGAAGAAAGAGAGGGAAAGAAACATCATTGTGTGAGAGAAACATCATTGATGAGCCGCCTCTCACACATGCCCTGACCGGGGACCGGGGCCGCAACCCAGGCATGTGCCCTGACTGGGAATTGAACCGGCGACCTTTTGCTTTGCAGGACAACACCCAACCCACTGAGCCACACTGGTCAGGGCTCACACAGTGCTTTTGATCGATCTGTTCTACATTTAAAAATTGTTCACCGAAGAATGGGTAAAGGTGAAGCCTATAAAAATGAACATTTTGTACCTTTCTTATGCCATGAACCCCATTTTGCCTTGAATGAAAGCTTTTCAGAGGGTGCATTTGTTTTATCAGCTGAGGACACTGGGAAGCCCTGGAGAGCACTGTGTCTTACTCATCTTAGAATCCCTGTGAGCGCCCTGTGAACATTTGTTAAACTCAACCGGTACTTGTCAGAAGTTAGTGATGGGTTTTTTAGCCTCTGCAGCCACTTTACAGATGATTTGGCTTCAAGACGGTCCTGGAGGCCCAGCAGGAGGTGTCTGCCAGTTGCCTCTAGGTGTGATCTTGGATGTGTGGATTGATATCTTTATACTCCCAAGTCTCTATCTCATGGAGATAAGACCAGTGGATTTTAGTAAGAAGGAGTATCAAATGATACTACTAACAAGGCATTTTTGTAGAGAGAAATTGCCAAATGCTCCCTGATGTGGAGTCTTCCAGAGCTCCCTCCTGACGAGGCGTTTGCATTGAGAAATGCAGTAAGTTTGTGGGAGTAACTGTACCCCCTCTTTCCCTGTTTGTTTCAGATCTTCTGTTCATGGCAGCCTCTGTTTTTCGTCCAGCAAGGGAGAAAAATAAATAGAGTAAAAGGCAATCTGAAAATCTCCAGTGTTAAACAGAAGTGCAGAAATATCTCTAAATGGAAGACAGATTGCCTGAGGTTGCCTAAGAACATGGAGCTGGGTTAGGCTGAAACAGAACTGATAGAAATTCTTCTTGCCTTCCCATGAGCAGTCAGAAATATGTGAATGAACTGACGGCGGGGAGGGTTCCCAGCTTAGGGCGCAGCCCCATGATGGGGGGTAAGCACAGTGTTGAAAAGAGAAAACCCCTCTGAAATACAAGGTAATAATCTTTGAGCAGGTTGGAGGGCTGAGGAAGATGGGACAGCGCATGGGAATGCATTCAGAACAGCACAGTCACAGAGAAGAGTCAGGGACCGAGATATACAAAGTTTTAGGTACTCTTTGGTACCTGTCAAATTACCTATGAAGTCCTTAGTACTGTCCTGGGTCTGGCTCAGATGGTCCAGGAGAAAAAGAACCTCACTTGGCTATTTCCTGGTGGTGTTTGTCTTGTGGCCTGCCTTGCCACTCTGTGTAGCTGCAGCTTGCTTTGGAGTAAAAGGCGCTCCACAGTTGTCTTTGTGTGGGCCCTCGGCGACAAAGCCCACAGCGGTGGCTGACGGCTGAGCCCCACCTAGTGCCATTCTGTGTTCTACAGGACTGGTGGCTTCCAAGCCAAAGTTAAATTGCAAACACAGCAGAATGGAGACCAACTTCCAGGGGCACTGGCGGACGGGGGTGAGTTAGTGCCTTGAGCTCCAAGCTGTGTTGAGCAGAGTTTCTCTGCACCGTGTACATAAGCAACCAGGGTGACTCCAAGTCTCTCTCTCTCTCTCTCTCGATTGTCTTTGGTCCTGAATTGTGAGGATACGTCTTCAAGATGAGTTTCTGGGCCCCTAAATCTTTTTCTATTTAACAATTAGTAAAAGGATTTCCTCTTGTATTTGCTTTATATCTTGCTTTTCAAAGTGATGAAGTTTATAGCTTTATACCAAAATGTAAGAAGGCTAAGCACGCTATTGCTTATAAACATTTTTTGCAGTCAAGTTTCATCTGGTTTAATTCTTCTAATCCATATTCAGTATAAAAATTCAGATGTCAGGGGTGCTGGAGCAGCTTGGGGGCACGTGTTTCTCTAAAGCGGGAGAAAGATCTTCAGTAGCCTTGCCTCCCTTCTCCCCTAACCCAACTGGGCTACTCTCTTGAGTTTAGAACAAATCTGGGAAACTCTGGTGGCCATGTCAGCCAACAGGGCCACACACCTGGCCGCAGGTTCTAGAAGGTCAGAGTCAATAATAACCACAGATAGTAACCCCAAAAGGTCACCATCTCATGGTCCCTGTAATATTCACACAGACTGGGCTCTCTTCTGTCTCACAAAGATGTGGGCCCTTTGAGTGATGGAGGGCATGGGGTGACCTTGTGCTGCAGGATACTGGGAGAAGCCTCTCCCTGGAGCTTCGCCAGGTACAGGGAGTAAGTGCATTTGTCCAGGATGCTAAGGAACTTGGTACAGGTCTGCTGGGGCAAGACATGTTCTGACATCCAAAAACTGACTTGCTAATCTCATCCATGTTTCTACTTTTCAAAACATCTTGAAGCCCCTGGTACTCAAGACTGCATTTGAAGCCTGGTGTCTGTGTCTGGTCAAACAGGGAAGCTCCTTGTGCCTGGCTGAGGGCCTGTGTTCGTTGCAGACTGTAAGCCAACACCCATATCACATGCGTCTCTGTAGAAGGGAAGTGTGGCAGCAACGTCCTCTTTCAGAAGCCCAAACCAGAACCACCAGCCCCTCCAACAGGGTCCCCTGCTTAGTGCATCCGGGTCTTTCCTTCTTTACCTGGTAGAAGGTAAACAAAACAGCTTGTTTACCTACAAGTGCAAAACATTATCATCACCACTCTTGATATCTGAGTAGACTAGACTCTGTAGAGAAATTTTTATTTAATTTTTACCAGTGAGACTTACAGTTGCTAGGTGTGTTGTACCTCACTTTTGGGGATTATGTAAATTTTCACCAAATGTGTACGTAGACTCTTTGGTGATAAACTGTTTTCACATCATAAAGGGTGTTTGTTGCTTTGGGTTGTTCCAGCATGAAATGCTATTAGGGCAAAACCAAAATCCATTGATAAAATGAAGATAAATTCCTATCCCTTTGGTAATGCCAGATTTTCACACACCACATTTGCTAAAATTAAGTCAGATTCTGTATTTCTGTTGGGCTTGGAAATGGACCCATTTTGTACACTTGCTGACTGGGATTTCACCTCCTGCATTGTCAAGGTCACCAACTCAATGTATTCCTAACTGAAAACCAAAATGCCTGGTTTTGGGGAATTTCTTAAAGAAAACTTCACAATACTTGACAAAGGTCAACTTCTCAAACATTGCTTAAGTTGTTGCTAGGGAAAGGGCCCTGATTCCATTTGCAGAGTAGAATATTGAACAGAAAGTCTTCCAAGAGAACAATGGCAGGGGCCTACAAGTATCAGGCAACTAGCAACACAGGGAGACCATCTATGCTCTCTGCATCCTTGTTTCTCATGCAAATGGGGGAGAACACAGCCAGCTGCCTTTCGGAGGTGGTAGGAAGTAGCCTTGCATGGCAGAAACAGGCTGGGGTTATTATTGCTGTTCTCTTTTAGACAATTAAAAAGCATGTCATCATGACCCCTGGTGGACCGCTTCCATATTTTAGCTTCATGTGTACTGGCCCTCTCTCTCTCGCTTGAGCATTTTATTTATATGTATTTATTTTTAAAGATTTTATTTATTTAACTTTAGAAAGGGGGGAAGAGAGGGAGAGAAACATCGAATGGTGGCCTCTCGTGTGCGCCGAGGCCGGGACCAAACCTACAACCTAAGCATGTGCCTTGACTGGGAATCGAACCGGTGACCTTTTGGTTTGCAGGTATGACGCCCAAGCCACCAAGCCACACCAGTCAGGGCCTGCTGGAGCATATTAAAGCAAACCTCAGGTTTTATGTCGTTTCACCACTAAATACTTAGGGTCATTTTCTGACCTAAATACCAATGCCGTCATCACATATAACGTGATTAACACTAATTCTTTGATACTATCTTAGTCAATCCATATTCACATTTCCTTGATTTGTTCAGGAGCTGTTAGGCCCTCTTGCCACCAACTTTTCTCCTTGATTTGCTTACCTGGTTCTTTCAAGGATGCCTCACGCCAAACAAGGTTCTGTACTAGACTGACCGCTCAGTGTACCTGCAGGTACTTTAACAGGGTGCGTGCTGGGCCCCCAACCTGGAAGCTGCTTTCAGGAGGTCTGGACAGGAAGGGGGAGGTGGGGTCTGTGTTTTAGGAAAGTCCTCAGATGATTCTGATGAGCAAGCGGGTTCAGGAAACCACTATCTTTTCCTTAGCAATGCCTGGGAGACAAGGGGCAAGTTCGTGCAAGATTGGCGTACGGTAAGAATGCTTTGGAGCCTGTATTTTAAAATTTACTGTAATAGCTCTACCAGCTCCCCCGCAAATGTCACAACAGAGAGCATTGCTTATTTCCGCAAGGTCAGAAAATTACTTTTCGCTTTAATAGGAATGACTCGTGGCGATTGAAATAACGTGGGGGCAATAAGTAATACCTGATTACTGGCTTCCTAGGCAAGTGAGGTTCAGGATGTTTTTCTGGTTGTGGCAAATACAACTTGTTATTTCACAGAGGTCAGGGAAAATGAAACTCCTCCAGGGTTTTCACATTGGCAACAGAATATCATTCTGGAAGTGAGTTAAATTGGAATTAAATTTAATTTTATGCAGGTTAGCTCAGGGAACTCTGCCTAACGTTTGCAGCTCAGACTGCTGTTGAGGCCTGAATGAAACACCAAGCTGAATAAAACACACGTTTAAACTGAAACATTTCGTTAACCTTTTCTTTTGTCTACAAACCAACCGCTTTGTCGATTTTATCTTTGACTTGTCCCTTTCCTTCGCTCAAGGGATGGATGTGATCCACTGCACTGGCGTTTTGAGGGACTGTAACCTGTGTTTGTCTGGCACAAGGAGAGCATCAAACCCGAGCTTGATGGTAGTGAACATGATATGTGAACTTGTCTTGATTAAAATGTTGCCCAATAATGCCGCCACGTACAGGGCATTTCTTTAATTGCCCAGGGTCCCTATTACTGTGACATCTGAAATGACCACCAATTATGGGGTCACTTTTGGTCCTTTGGTTTTGAAATTACTCAACGAGAGGATTGACTAAATCAAAACAATGCTAAATAAGCATGTTGATTAATGTGCTGCTGCAAGCATTACTACCAGTCACCCGCAGATTTCTGTACAAAGGTACAGTTTAATAGACGTTGCCACTAGCCTGTACGCCTTGGCGTTTGGTGAGTCTGCATTTGAAAGCTGATACCACAGGCGTCACAGGGTCAATCCTCTTGTTTTTCTCCCATGGCACTTTGCTTGTGCCTTTTATAGAATACTGTAACGATGATATTGGAGTACAGTTATCTGCTCATGTGTCCCTTGGACTAGGCCTGGCGTTTTCTGCAGGTCAGGAGTCTGTCTTTCCTGCCTCTGTATTTTCAATCCTCACATTGCCCCTGGCTTTTAATAAGTGCTCCATAAATGTGTGTGGCAATTAATGAATTAATCATAAGCTTGGGTTTGCGCTGAGATCTCAGAATGACTCCTTTAACTGAACCAACGGCCTGGAGGATTTAGTCAAATTGCCGGAAAGGTCACCTGTAAAACAGTGCTGGTGTTTTCCATCTATACAGCGGTTTATTCTTTCGAAGCACTGTGTGCTTCAGGATGGAATATCACGTTGATAATCTCATTTAATTCCCTCAAAACCACACTGAATGGAGCCAACAGTCATCTTATTTCAGAAGTAGGAAAACAAATGAAGACAAATTGCCCCAAATCACAGCCAGATATGAACAGACCTCACAGACCCTGTTGTTTTCCCATTAACACCTCCCGCCTCTCCAGCCTCGGGACACCCCACTTCCCTTGCCCCGGGCAAATAGTGGCTGGGTAGCTGGAGGACGGGCTGGAGGAAGGCAGAGCACTGTTTCATGCGCTGCGGGCCTCTCACTGTGCAGTGGGTTTTCCTCTTGTCCCACAAGGGTCTGGCCAAGCGCTGGGCTGACAGGCAGGCGGTCGTGACTGGGGAGGTTTCCTTTACTCTTTCTGAGGAACCAGTGTTCCCAGGCCCTGAATGTCCACTGTATGTGGCCCCCACTCTGCCCAGGGGATGCAGGAGCACTGCCCTGCACTCCTAGGTCCCTGCTGAGTGACCGTGATCACTGGGTACCTCCTTCTGGGGAGGGGCCTCTCGTCACCTCTATACCTGTTAAATCACTGTCCGCTGCGCAAGTGAGTTGATAGGTTTCCCCTGAAGGACTGAACCAGAGCCTCAGCATCACCAGACGGGTTCTATTCTTTGTTTCCCCTGGAGGTACCAGGCCCACCTCTGTGTGCTGGACCATCACATTGACCTGTGAGATCCCATCCTCTAAGAGGCTCTGACAGCTGTTACTTGTTTTCCTCTTTTAGTTATAACTTCCAAAACGTCAGATAATCTGTACACACACAAACAATTCAAACAGCGCACAAAAATCACTGAAAAGCATACGTTGAGAAGTAGCCTACCACCCCTAGTCTCCCAGTGCACCCTCTCAGGATGAGCTACTGTGCCCAGTTTCTTTTGCCTCCTTCCAGATATATGTGGGATGTATGAGCCATTGTACATACAAACTTTAAAATTAAAAACACAAATTGTAGCATAATAAACATAGTACTTGGGACTTTATGACTTCAGTTTCAAACTGTTATACTGGAGATTGTTAAATCAACATACTTATAGGTTCCTGCTCCCTGCTGTTTTAAAAGCACCAGATATTCCATTGTGTGGATTTATCATAACTTTTATGGAACCCATTTTAATGGGCCTTTAGGTTGTTTTTAATCGTGTGCTTCTATAAATAGAGCTCCATGATTACTTTTGGACACATTGGTGATAGCATTTATAGAATAGATTCTGGAAGTGGGGTGGTGCAGATGAAGGTGGGTCATTTAAAATTTTGATGAAGGTTCCAAGTTCTCCAAAAGAGGCCGTTCAGTTCACACCACTTCCACCCGCTGGCCAAGAATGTATTAGAAAATGTTTCCACCTTTGCTAACTAATATCCTCGTCTTTGAAAAACGTTTGCAAAATTGATCTTGTAAGTTCTCTACAGCTCTACCTCTACTTCCCCGTGCTTTTCAGGTACAGAGCTTACGTTTACAGGTCTGTGGGGGCAATGCTTTCTTCCCTGTAAACAGACATAGGGTTTTGTTTAATCTCTCAGGCTTCCCTGCTCCTCCATTTATTACCAATCATTGCTTTAACTTATTCTTTTAGGATCCTAGGGTGCAAGCCCTCAGTGCCGGAGGCTTTCAAGGTATTGAGTAAATAAGACATGGCAGCAAACAGTTCTTGTTAGTGAGGGAGAGAATAAAAGACATGTCACTCAGGGTTTCTGGGCGCAACTTTGGTTCAATTATCTTCAGATGTTTAAAATCAAGGCTGTTTCCAGACCATTTCAAAGAACAGCAGGGCAACCTGCTGAGAGCTGTGTGAAATGAACACCCTGTTACAACTAATTAGTGTTACTGTTTTCCTTGCAGACGGGGTGAGAGGAAATATATGCAGAGTGTTTATCCCTTCCTGTGCTAGGAAAGAGTTGGAGCGACTGGAAAGGCCTGGAGGGGGACCCAGAGTATGATTCCCACATGACAGTTCCCACCTTCTCCAGAGAGGGGCTGAGAGCAGTGACAGTCCAGGTGGCTTATTGATCCCAGGGCTATGCCGTTTTTGTCCCATGCACCAGCTCTTCTGGTGGTTTTTACAAGAAACCTAAGACAAACAGTTCATTCGCTTAAATCCATCAACTATTCACTGACTACTTAACAGTACAGAGATGAGTAAGGAATGGGCTCTGCCCTGCGGACTTTGAAATCTAGGCACACACACACACACACACACACACACACACAGTGGTAGGTAGTTTGGAGCCCCTGTAAAATTTCAAGGGGATGGTGGTCATGAGCTTAGACTGGGTTTGAGCTGTGACTATGTCCCTTACTGGATCTGAAAACTTGGGCGGGTTACTTAATTTTCCTTGACTTCAATTTCCTCATCTGTAAAGTCTTGTTCTAAGAATGGCATGAAGTCACCCATAATTAGTGATTAGATAACGTTAGTAGATGTTTTGTCCTGGGGGCTGTGCCTCCGGAAGAGCCACGTGTCAGTAGGAACTGAGATGATAGAATGCAGTCCGGAAAAGGTGAGAAGGGGAAGACCGGAGTTTAGTCAGGATGGGTTAGGCCGTGCTGCTGTGACAAACAAATGCTGAGCACTGCTCCTTTGCCCCAACTCGTGCTGTGCGAACATGGACTGCACCCCAGCAGAGCAGCAGCAACACCCCCGTTTCAGTGGAGGGAACGACTCACACTTTATCATAGCAGTAGCTCATTCACTCATTCAAGAAGCACTAACCTACGCAGACAGGCTACTAGGTGCTGGGAAACAGAAAGGTGAATAAACACCTCCCTGCTCTCAGGAAGATAGATATGTAAACAGGCTAATGTAACACAGGGTGACGAGTGTTCCGACAGGGTGCGTACAGCCTGGGGGAGCACAGAGCAAGGACACCTGGCCCGGTCTGGGTTGGGAAGGAACCATGAAGTGATTTTCAGTCTCCTGATTCCCACCAGGTTTCCTGGAAGCAGGCCCTGGGTGAAGGAAGACCTGGCCTGAATTTCTAGTTCCTGTGCCCCTCCTGCAGCCCCCACTGCCCAGCGGCCTCTCCTGCTGCTGCTGCTGTCTTGGGTCTCTGGCTTTGGCTGCCCAGTGTCCATGCCAGCAGCAGTAACAAACTGTCCCTCCCTCACACCAAGAGGAAGGGGTGGGTCAAGCCCAGGGTGATGCAATAGCACTTTGAGCCACTGCTGGGATGACTGGACCTTGGTTCTGCAGTGCCACCCCCCTCCCCCCACTGATTTCAAAGCAATGAGCAGCAAAAATTCTGTATGATTGAGTCAGAATGGCCACTTGTCTCTGCTTCCTCACACCTGCTCAGCTTCGGAACACCAAGGCATGATCCCGAGGGACAGTCTGCCGGCTCACACGCTAGCCTGCTTGGGAGGCCATGTCATGTCCTGTAAATGACACCCCTGTACTTCCTGCTCTGACATGCATTCCCTCAGGCCTCCTGGTCACCCTATCTTGTTGCAGAAACTTGGGTGCCTTCTGGGACTGGCTCCTTCTTCTGGGGTCCTGGGAAGCTGGCAGCTGTGGACACCAAAACCTGGAGACGATCAGTCATTGCATCTGGTCACTCAAGTCAGTCACCCCCAAGGTTAGAGGGGGGAGCTGGTGGCAAGTGCGGTGAGGAGCCACAGGTGTTCTCTAGGTCTCATTTGCATCGTTGTTTCCATGCAGAGGCAAAAATATGCTGGGCTCTTGAAAGCAGAGCTTCCTGGTGTGAATCAGATGAAATGTGAACTGTGTGGAAGGAAGCATGTTTTCAGCAAGCCCAGCGAGTGTACTTGGGTGGAAAGTCACTTCAGGCCTGTAAACTCAGCGAGATGGAGAGGCTGCCCAAAGCAAAGGCAGAAGCAGCTGAGGGGCCCCCATCCTGCCTTACTCCAACCCACCAGCCCCTGCCAGGCACCCCTCTCCCTGACTCTACCTCCCTGCTTTCTCTTCTTTGTTTTTCTTTCTCTCTCCAACTTTTGCTTTGCTCCAGGGACTCAACCAGCTAGCCCACAGGCTGCAGTTGTCTTGCATTCTCTGAGTGGCTGGGGCTTTTCTTGAGGTGTCAGAGAGATGCAGGAGGGGGTTTTCTCCTTCAGGGCTTCTCCTCTCTGGGAAGCCACAGGAAGCATGCGTCTCTGCTCCTCTGCAAGGCAATGGAGTCTAGGTGTTGGTACCGGAGGGCAAACTGGGTCCCAACTCGAACTGTAATCGGAGTGTGTTTAGATGTGTTGAATTTACTGCAGATATTTGTGCTTACTCCTGTTTTAAAGTCAGGTTTCATTTCTTTCTCATTCGGTCTACAGGTAGCTCTCATCGCACGTGGAACCGAGTCCATTCTCCATTTGATAGTGTAACACTGAACTGGGGGACTCAAGCAGGACGGACACTGCTCTGGAGAACGAAACTCTGTATTTTGCGCGTGCTCAGAGTGCTAAGGCAGTTTTAGGAGACGGGTAAAACACACTAGGAATAAAATAGGTCCCAAGGCAACAGCAGCTCCAGGGGCGCTCTGCTCAGCTTGGCAGGGATGGTGTGTTTTTTGCAGCTACAGAGACGGGAGCCCCGCAGTGCTGACAGAGGTTAGGTGCTGGCAATATCAAGGATCATTATCTCCCAGGCACCGGCCGGAGACGTTCTGTACATTTCACATTCAGATGCAAACCTTGCACACCTGGCAGACCCCAGCTTTCCGCCTTCCAATGGGGAGAGCTGATGGTCTCCCTTGCAGATGTCTATAAATACATACTCTTATGCTCCTGGAAGCCCAGCGCTCCGAGTTGGGAAGGTTCAGTGAGGTCACGTGGCAGAAGCGCTAAGCAGAGATCCCAGTGCAGAGCAGGTGCTTAATTGTTGACCTTCCTCCCTCTATTGACCTTCCCCTTACTCCTTATTTGGAGTCTACCTCCTCCGTCAAGGAAAGTTACCAGAACTTGCATCTAATTTCCCATTGCATGTGTAATGGGTGATGTTATAGTTTTTGCTGTCTGTAAGGCATCGTCCCTCTGAGTTAGACTCCCTATTAAATAGTATTTGCAATACTGGGACACTAACCATGGCCTATCAGCCTTTATTGCTTTGCCATCTCACTTACTATTCTACCTCTATCTTTGCCTCTTCTGTGCTACGACATCTGTTTAATATTTACCTTCTTTGGAACCAGGCCATTGGAAAGCAGAAGAGGCAGGGCTGGCCAGGTGGAGTTGCCTAACAAGTCAAGACATCGGTAAAAGGCAGACCAGAAAGCATGGGGATGTGGCCACTTTGCTGCGGGAGGGTGAGCTGTGGGGATGTGTGAGGATATTGTGGTGGGAGCAGAAGAGTAGGCCTTAGACTGTGTTTCCTAGGGCAGGGCTAGGACTAGGGGGAGGCAAAACTTCCTCACTAATCAAGGTAGGTAATATTTTTAAAAAAAGGTTAATGTGAAAAAAGTCCATGGTTAACTAAATATAAAAATTTGGAGTGACATTGGCACCTGAGGCCAAAGGAAAAGTGAGCAATACTGATCTTGTCTGCATGAGTTGGCCTGGCCTGCCATAGCAAAGTGCATAGAGTGCGTGGCTTCAACAACAGAAACTTTTTTTGCATAGTGTGGAGGCTGGGAAGTCCAAGATCAAGGTCCAACAGAGCTGGTTTCTGGTGAGAGTTCTCTTCCCAGCTTGCAGACGGCTGCCTTCTCACTGTGCTCTTACATAGTGGGAGCAGGCGAGGAGGGAGGGAGGGAACTCTCTGTGGTCTCTTCTATAAGGGCACTAACCCCATCATAGTGGCCCCATCCTTATGATCTCGTCTAACCTTAATTACCTCCCAAATGCCCCATTTGTTTTTTAGGGGACACAAACATTTAGGACATAACACTATTCATTTAATATTTTGATACTTTGTTCATCACTGATTTTTGTATGAATCTTGGTTTTAAAAAGCATTGCACTTCAATACTATTTATCTTCATTCCTGAATTTTCTGATGCCTCCTTAAATTTTGCACTCCAGGCCACTCACTTCATGTTACTCCCGAACCTGCCCTAGGGAAACCCCAGCTCTTGGATGTGGGGTTGGAGCGCTGGGCCACGGCGCCACCATCAGCGAAAGGATTGAGGTCTGACTACTCATTGGGCGGGTCCAGCGCTGACCAAACCCTTCCTTTCCTTCTTCCCTCTTGATTTTTGTCACGTATTTCGTGGCATTTTTTCAGCACTCGATTATTTTCATTGTCCCATAGTACTTTGCATTTTATCCAACAACGCAGTGATTACTCAAATACAGTGTTCCGTAATCAAGTCTAATTTTCTAAATTTCTCATGTGAATGGAGATAGGCAGAAACCAGAGAACCCATTTGGAGCCTTTAGCTTTGGAAGGCAAACTTTTGTTAGGACTTCCGTACTTTGGGTGAGCCAACAGATTTAATCGAGATTAAAGACTATGAATGTTTCTTAAGCTCTCTGATAATATAGTGACTTTTTTCGGTCTTTTTGATATTTTCACTGAATGAAACATTTTTTAACTTTTGATTTTGATATGAAGTTTATAGAAATGTTAAAGGAACTGTAAGGGATTTGTGTCTGTATACTCTTACTCAGTTTCACTAGTTGTTAATATTTTGGTTTATTTGCTTTGTGTGTGTGTATCATGTATATATGCTTACATGTGGCTTATATGTGGCTTATATGTATGCTTATGCA
>VMDR010004426.1:0-60283 GCA_007922815.1 Macrotus californicus | reverse complement strand
GAAACACTCTGAAGGACACATGGACATAACCAAGGGGGAGGGTGGGAGCTAGGGAGGGGGTTGGGATCGGCTGGGGTGGGGGGGAGTCTTGGGGGGAAATGAAGCAGTAGAGAGGAGCTGTTGAAAATGCAAAAGAGGAGGGATAGTTTCTGGAATGAAATCCTTAAGGAGGAGTGATGGGCCCCAGAGACAGGGAGGGATGGAGGCAAGGAAGGGGCTAGTATGGGGAGCTGAGAAGAGCAAGGGATGTGAAAGTTAAGGACACTGGGTAGATTCTAGACTCTTCAGGACTTGAGAACTGTTGGTAGGTTGAGGTGGTGGAAGGGGAGGAGTTGAGACCCCTTTCAGTGTTGAGATTTTTTAAATGATGCGATTGACCTGGAGAATAATTTTAGAAACAAAAGTGAGTAGCTGTGCTGTGTAGATCAGTGGTAGTTGGGAAGGTAGTGCACCTGGGAACGGGATCGTGTTGCATTTGAACTCTTGTCTGAGCCAGGTTGTAGATATGCTTAGCTTTGGACTCTCAGGTTTCCTTAGGATTGAATCACTAATTGCAATGAGGCAGGCTCAGTCAGCATCTCTTAATATTCTGCATTCAGAGAAAGCCTAAAGGCATCTTTCTGTTCAAAATTTCACTGAAAACAGTTCCTATGACTCTATCACATACTCTTACTAACATAGTCCTGTTGGGATGTGTGTATGGTCTGATTTTGTCTCTGCTGTCCTTTTTTTTTTGCTTCATTCGAAACACTTTACTTGTCATAATTATCTTGAAAGCTGAGAAGTAAGGTCCCGAGTCCCTTTGTACAGCTCCAGGAGTGGGAGGGAGTGCAGTGAGTTCTACTCCTTCCTCAACACAGGCCTTCCCCTCCAGCTGAGACCACAGTTGCCTACTGCCTTGGGAGCCTGACTTCCCCAGGGTGCCTGAGTGAAGTTGAAGGTCGAAGAGATACCTAAGGATGGTGAAAAGAATTTGAATTTATGAATAAGAATACTATTTCCACACAGTCCCCAGTGCTTCCTCAGACTCAACTGCTAGTCCCCATTGAAATGTGCTGCTCTTTGGTCTGGGCCCCTTAGGTCTGCCGTGGAAATTTAGGAATAAGGAGAGGCTCCTTTCCTCTGGCAGAGTGTAGATTGCATCCTGCATCCTGCCTCCTGCCTCCTGCTGTTAGGGCAGACACAAAGGACAAGAGAAGAGGGGTTTAGACTGTAATTCAAACCTTGTAGCTGAAATCTGAAATCCCTCCCACAGTCTGGCTCTGCAGGCAGGTCTGGGAAATGATCTCCCCTGTGCTGGAAGGTAGAAGATACCTGGCACTCTCTGATATTGTCATTCAGCTCTCCTGGTTAGGGAGTTTTTACCTAGAACGGAACCCAATAGGAGTGTTAGGGTACCATTTCTCCCTCATAGTTGGGGAGTAAATTCTATAGAATAGCCTCAGGGCAGGACAGTGGCCCACTCTTCAGTGCCTGGTGCCAGAGGTCAGATAATGGAAAGTTCAATGAATTCTTTGCTTTGCTGTGTCTCACTTTCCTTATGGGTGAAATGGGACTTGAGTCTCTGAATGGATGATGAGTAATTTGATGGAAGATCACAGTAGAATATGCTGGAGAGTCTTTGGAAGCATGTTTTGTATGTGGACTTTAGGAAACAGCCTGCCAGGCACAGAGCCCGGGCACTGGGCACACACCCAGGTTATTGGGGTTCTGCTGCTCACAGAGTGAACCATTGGGTAGACGAGTATAATAATACTTGCCTCACAAGACTGTCATGAGGATGCAATTAGATGATGCGTGTGAAAGTGCTCGGCGCAAAGCTGAATCTTAATAGTGCTATTTTTGGATGTACCCTAAGCAGATGCTATAAAGGAGCTGGAAGTTGTGAAGGTCTGATTGAGAAAAGGCCATGTAGCCTTAATACCATGGAGCATTATACTGTGTTGCTTTCTCCTCATATTCAGATTATATTTGTTATTACTAGAGCGGTTTTTCAGACTGCTGTCTAAGGTGGTGATGCTAGGCGTATGTGCCTATGCCTGTTCCCAGGTGAATCCAGGCCCTGAGAAACTTCTCATAAGCATGATTAATTGAGCTAATTTTGGGGTTGGTCAAAAAGTTCATCTGTTTTGTTTTTTTTTAATAAGATGACTCTAGTAGTGCTTAGTTGTCTTTACCTTCATTCAAAACAATTTTGTTAGATTGTATTGTGATAGCTGTCATAGCAGTGTGCATTTAAGAAAAAATTATCAACATTGGTGAATTTTTGTGTAGCCATTTTAATATTGAAGATGGAAAAAATATGCAACATTTTTGGCATATTATGCTTTATTATTTCAAGAAAGGTAAAAACACAACTGAAATACAAATATTTGTACAGCGTATGGAGAAGGTGCTGTGACTGATCAAATGTGTTCAAAGTGGCTTGCAAAGTTTCGTGCTGGAGATTTCTCGCTGGACAGTGCTCCACAATCGGGTAGACCCACTGAAGTTGATGGCGGTCAAATCGAGACATTAATAGAGAACAATCAGTGTTAAACCATGTGAGAGATGGCCAACATACTCAAAGTATCCAAATCAATAAAGTTATTGGTAAAAATGAAAAACATGTCTTTTATTTTACAGAAAATACTAAACGTGCCTTTTGGTCAACCCAATATTATAATTTACTTTTCTTCATCTGTTTTTTTAATGTGTATCTGCACATCATGTGTTGCTACTGCCATTAAACTCAACCGTAATTGTTAACAAATATTTTAAAGTAGTAAGCACTAATGCTCCTTTTTATAGTTGGTGGGGATATCAGTCATTGTATATTGTATATTTGCTGAATGGAATTTTTCTCTTTCATTCCTGTCAAGTCACTGGAGAGAGAGGCTGGGCTATAGCTGTGGTCCGAGGGAACCTGGCAGGGTACGTGGGCGCTCCCTAGACCAGGTTGCTCCCTAGACCAGGTTGCTCCCTAGACCAGGTTACTCCCTAGACCAGGTTGCTCTCAGGGACTCAGGGCCATCGCTGTTCTTCTCTGTTCCTGCTTGACACTGCCAGCAGACCAAACAGGTAGTGGTCCACTTCCCTGCCCTGACCGTGATTGCGGCGGTGGAAAACTTCTCCAGGAAATCAGCCAGTCAGGATTACAGCAAGCATAGAAACAAATTAATGCAAAAAATCCGTGATGAGCAACATATTAGAATTTTAAATGAAGATAGGGTCAGTAAGAGTGTGTGCTCAGCCAGATTAGAGCCTGAGGCAAAGGGGGAGAATCAGTACAGATCCTGACTTGACTTACAAATTTGACATTTTTTATTGTGGATTTTTTTGCATTAATTTTTATTTTAAAATATGTTAAAATATTATTTATCTTTATTACTGAAGTTTTGGGTACTCCCTCAGAGTTTGAATTCCAGCAAGAGTCTTGTTAATCCCCTCTAATTTCAGCCTTGGTTTCGTACCAAAGGCAGAAGAAATTTTCTCTGCACATCATTGACTGCACTGGGCAGTGCTGGGCAGTGCTTCGGGGTCCTTTCTGGAGACTTTGTTTCTTAACACCCTGCTCCAGGTTTGGAGGGCAGGTTTTTATTTAAAAACAACTAGTGAGTTTTTTTTATAATGTAGGAAAGATAATAGATGGTATTTTAGAAAACTCAGAAAACAGAGAAATGAACAAGGAAGAAAATTCTCATCCATAATCCCATCATCCACCAGTAGCTCAGTCTTAGAAAGATCAGGTGATTATTTCAGTCACAGCATTTTGTTGTATTTTGTTCTAGCCGATTTGCTACACATCTGTATTTGTACATAGTTGTGTTCTTAATAAATTTAGAGCTTTGTGTCTTGTCATTTAATTACGCATTTTAATATGTTAAAATGTTAAATATTTAATGGCTACATAATGTTCTTCTGTATGAACAAACTTTATTTTTTTTAACCAAGTCTTTTCTTACTGGATATTTAAGTAATTTCCATTTTTCATGCCTACGTTTTTTTGTCTCAAGCACTTTTGTGCACATTTTGTAAATATTTCAGATTATTCCTAGAAGTGAAATTTTTGCATCAAAGACCTCTTGGCCTTTTTATACATATTTCCACGTTGCTTTCCATGCACAATCCAGCTGACATTCCTACCAGATGTGTGACTACCTAACTTGGACTGCTTGCTGATACAGCTCAGGGAATATTCAACTCTCATTCCTTTCCCTCTCCTCAACCTTACTTGAGCTACAGCCTTACCAATAGTACTGGATGTTTTGGTAGGATTGCTCTTCCCTTGCTTCTAGGTAGGGTGGGGTCCTCTGGTCTTCAGATCTACTTCCATCCTTGTTTGGCATAAATCTCTTGGAACCCTGTGACATCTTGGTCTCTCTTGGTGCCTTGTGTTGACTCCTGAGTTAGAGTGAGCCTTTTCCTGATTAAGCTTCAGATATTTCCCCCTGGGCTCCTGTCTGTTCTGCGCTGACCCTGTAGCCTGTGTCTTCAATCCTTTGTTGAGCCCCCCAAGACTCTGGTTATTGCAAGAGCCACCTTTTTTCCTAAACCATAATTGTCTGTTATGTTTTGGTTGCTTCTCATTTATTATCAAGCTGGTTGACGATCTTACACTCATTTGGTGTCTGAGCCATTAATGCTTGGTCTCTGCTTCAGTGAAGCTTGGTTTCTTTATGTTTGCTTGGCGCCTGAGTCACATCTGATCTCATCTGTGCCCAAGAGGGCTGGGGAGTAGGCCGTCATTGGACCTACTGAAAGCCAGAAGCTGACTCTATAAGTCTGTTCCTCTACCTGTTTCCCAGCCCCTACTTTTTTTGGAGTCAGTCACTGAGTTTCTGTTCTCCCTCTGAGGAGTATCTTGACTTCTCAGGTCTTCCAAGGAGCAGTCAGAGTGGAAGGACAACGTGGACACTGGTGCCTGGGCAAATTGCTCTGCTGTGCACACCACAGTTCCACATAGGGCTGGGACTAGAGTGAGACACTCACCTGAAGTGCAGAATTCAGTAGTTATCATAAATAATATTTTAATGCAATATTTAAAAATCAAAATGAGAGTAAGAAACCATGGTGAACAAAATATCAGGATTTAGAATACAGGATCACTTTCACAGTGCTGTGTCCAGCCATCCTGCAACCTGAGTCTAAAGGGAAAATCAATACTGCTGTCTTTGTCTTTTTGTACCTATGGCAGGTACCTCACTGTGCCCACCCTGGTCCTGACCCTGATTTTACACCAAAGGCAGAGGAAGTTTTCCCCACATGGAATTTAGTGCATTGGTTGCTGGTGGTATGTGCCTGGTCCTTTTGGAGACTCACCATCTTAACAGACCTTTCCAGGATTATCCGTGGCTGAGTTCTTTTCTTTTTTAAAAGTTTTTTATTTAATTATTTTCAGGGAGAAGGGAAGGGAATGAGAAAGAGAGAGAAACATCTATCGGTTGTCTCCAAACCTGCAACCGAGCATTTGCCCTGACTGGGCATCGAACTGGCAACCTTTTGATTTGCAGAGCAGGGCCCTCAAACCGAGCCACACTGGTCAGGCTTGAGTTCTTTCTTTACTTGATATGAAAGGCTATTTACCCTGTCTGTTCCCTCACACTTGAGGGCTAAAATCTCTTCTTTCTGGTTACTTTCTGATAATCGCAGGGAAAAACCAATTTCACGACATCACCACATAATGAGTGCCCTGAGTGCCGGGATCTTGTCTTCCCCCCACTCCCTAATCCTGATCTGTGAGCCCAAGAAAGGTTACAGTGCAGGCTTGGTCCCCCTGTTCAAGTTCCTTGTGACTATCTTTTCCCAAATAGATTTTTGACCACTTTCTTCCTTAGATCTTTGTATAGTAATCAGGTTCTATTGTAAGGTAAATCTAGTCCTTAACTTAAAAGTTCTCACTCTTCAAGTGCAGTTTTAAATGCTCTGCTTTCACTCTGTTCTGGATACTATCTGTTTAAAGAGCCTATAGTGGATAAAATTTTTAAAACTTAGATTGTAGAGCTTGTGCATTTTATAAACATATTGGTGCAAAGTGTCTTAGGGTTATTGGGTACAAAGAGCAGAGATTTAATTGAAATTAGAGTAAGTAAAAAGGAATTTGTTGGAAGAATACAGGGGAACCCTCTAGAACCCAACAGCAGGAAGTGAAGCTGGGTTCTGTGAGTATTGGAAAGTTACCAGGTGGCTCTTCTGTCTGTCTCCCCCTTGGAGCCTGTAGTCTTAAATTGCAGCTTCTTCCAGTGTCTGCCCCATTCTCTTGCCCTTTTTATCTTTTGGAGAATGCTTATTCGTGAGCATGCACGTGACTGACAGTACCCACCTACTCAGTCTACGTGGTTGTGCAGCACCGTCTGGTTATAGTTCCTGAGGTTGTCACTCGGATTCGCAACGGAGAATTTGTGCCAACCGCCCATTCCTGGTCCCAGTAAGCTGTGGCTGGGAGGAGGTCACTTGATAATGTATCTAATCTTTACTTCAGCATTGGGGTGAAGGATACGGAAAATTAGACCAATGTGTTCCCTAGTGTTTAAAAGTAAAATCTTGGCCCTTGGAGAGATAACGAGACTTGTCCAGAAAGTATCCAGCCATGCAATGTGAAAAATAGAGGCATTTATTGAAGAAGATACAAGAAACATTGTACATAGGACAGTGATGCCTCCTTGGGGCCTCACACAGTTCTCCCAATCTCTATCAGCTGCCCCATATTTTCCTGAATCTCATCAACAGTCTGAAATCTCTTCTTTTTCAAAGGTGATTTTAGTTTTGAGAAAAGCCAGAAGTGTTAGGGCGCCAAATCTGGGCTGTAGGGGGACTGAGTCACCTGGGTGATTTGATGTTTCGCAAAGAAACTCTGCACAAGACATGATGCATGAGCAGGTGCATTGTCATGATGAAGCTGCCAATCACCAGTTGCTGTGGCCTTCTGAATCATCCGAATAGTTTCTGCGGTACAATGTTCAAGCTGAATGCAAAATTTGATGCAGATTCATTGCTCTACTCGTTCAGTCCTTTTGAATGTGATGGCCACACAGTACACATGCTCATTCCGTGGTGTCTACTGCCCCCACTGACTAGTACAGTGAAGTCGTCATTGTTCACTCATGCGCATTCCAGTCCGCTCTGCTTGGCTGCCAGATTTCATCCGTGTTGTGCACATCATTCTCGTTATACTAATAATGGCTGGACTTTTCCCAGACAGACCTTGTGTAGTCCTAGTGAGAAAGAATGGTATTCAGTGAGTGAGATATAATCGGTGTAAGAAAGTAATGTGGAGGTGGCCATTCTGTTAGGTGAAAGTTCACGTTGGAGTCTTGGTTTGAGCTACGCTTGGACTGAACAGTTACAGGTTTACTAATTAAAGAGATGGTAGGCATTCCAGATAGAGAACACAAACAAAAGCACGGAGGCATTGGTGGATGCTGTCGTGGCACTCAGTTCAGTGCGGGCTCCGGGTTATGATGTGCCTTGTATGCCAGCTTAGGTCAGGATTTTATCTTGTAGGTGGTTGAGAGCTAGAGAATCTAAGCAGGGAAATAACATTATTAGATTTGCTATTAATTTATAAAACATCTATTAATCATCTACTATGTACCAAGTACTGTGCTAGCCCTGAGGATTCCAAGAGAAGTAAGAAGCTCTTCTTGCCATTTTAATTTTCTTTGGTGACTCATTTTTCAAGTTCCCCACCTAGAAAACAATGTGGAATGTTGTCCTAAGGTTTCACAGTATGCAAAGTCCTTAAACTGGTATTTAATGATAACATTAAAGCATCATAGAGCATGTATGGTATACTTCATGTAAAAATACTTTATAAAGTATCGTATAGTATAGCATAAAGTATTATGACAACATAACAAGTATCATTTCCACCAGGGCAGAAAAGAGTGGCTCCCCCTTTGCCTTGGCCTGTTAAGTGGAGAGATTAGCCTTTCACAGATAATCATAGTACATTGTGATAAATGTAATAGAGGAACTGGCTAAATATGTACCATAATATGAAAGCCTGGGGTTGATTGTCAGGGAAAGAGAAGATGTCACAGAAAGGCACAATTGTAACAATCTTAAACTCATTTTATCAAGCAGAAGACTGGAGCAAGAAATTGCAGTCAGAGGGAAAAGTGTGCATAACCCTCCTGAATATAAAGCAGAAAAAAGGTTCAAGTTCTGAAAGCGTGGTGGTAGAGGAAGAGAGAGCAGCAGGAGATGAGTTGGGCCAGGACAGAGTAGTATTCAGATTGTAAAGGGTCTGGAAGTGGCATACATTGTTGGTGGGAGTATAAAATGATAGGGCCACTTTGGAGAAAGGCCTGGCAATTTCTTATAAAATTAAATATACAGTCCTGGCTTGTGTGGCTCAGTGGATCGAGCGCTGGCCTGTGAACCAAAGAGTCGCTGGTTCGATTCCCAGTCAGGGCACATGCCTGAGTTGCAAGCCAGATCCCCAGTTGGGGGCGTGCAAGAGGCAACCACACATTGATGTTTCTCTCCATCTCTTTCTCCCTCCCTTCCTCTAAAAATAAGTAAATAAAATCTTTTAAAAAATTAAATAAACAGCTACCCAGTGGCCCAGCACTCATATTCTAGCATGTAAGGTATTTACTCAAGAGAAAACCTGTGATCCAAAAATACTTGTACAAGAATGCATATAGAACTTTCTTCATAATAACTCCAGGTTTGAAATAACCCAAATGTCTATCTGTAAGAGAAAGGATAGACAGGTTTATTCCAATAGTGAAATACTAGTCAGCAATAAAAGTAACAAACTACCCTGTACCCACAACAATGTAAACTATTATGGTGAGTAAAAACTCCTTACCCAAAAAATGCACGTACTGTATGTGAAGTTCTAAAGCTGGAAAAACTAGTAAAAGATGGAAAAAATCACGACAGCGGATGCCGTTAGGGGGGATATGAGGAAGGAATTGTCTGGAAAGGAGCATGAGGGAATTTTATGTGTGATGGAATGGCTTTATATCTTCAGTGTGTGCATTTATCAAAATTCATCCATGATGAGTACACAATACAATATACAGTTGATTTATTCTGGAGTTGTACACCTGAAACCTATATAATTTTATTAACCAGTGTTACCCCAATAAATTCTATTTAAAAACTCACCCAATAATACACTCAAGATTTGTACATTTCACTATAAATAGGTTTTATTTCTACTCCCCTCCCCCAAAGAAGCATGAAATCTGAACACTGAAGATAATGTGGGCTGAAGTATTTAAAGTGCACTGAGGTCTGTGACTTACTTGGAAATGCATAAAAAATAAGATGAGTTGATGTTTACGTAGATAGATGATAAATATGTGATTAAACAAGTATGACAGATGTTAACAACTGTAAACTCTAGGTGGTAGGGATATGGAAGTTTGTGGTATGATCTTTCCAGTGTTACTGTGTGTTTGGAATTTTTCATAACAGTGGGGAAAAATATAAAGGTTCTTAACGCACTGCTGTGTTAAGGAATTGGGTCTTTATTCCGGCTTTGGGGAACTAATAGAAGCTTTTAGGAGGAGTTATTAGATAAGACTTTTAGAAGAGAAAGGATCCAAGGTGTGGAAAGTTAGAATTCTGTTTTAGTTCCTCTAAGAAAAGAGGCGAGTATGAAGGAGCATCAGGGATGGAGTGGAGGGGATGGATTCTGGAGAGGCTTAGGGGATAGAATTGTGAAGATGCAGTGATGGCAGGAGTTGGGATGGGGAAGAGACTGTGAATTGGTGCATAAGCACTGGGTGAGGGACCCTGACCTAGGGGTTAGTGGATGAAGGAGAGGGTAGGAAGTCAGATATCCTAAACCTCAGAGGAAAAGGCTTTCGCATGAAGTTAAATTGTAATGCTCTGGAATTAACAGCTGGGAGCTGAGAAAATGACACCCTCCATGTCAGGAGGAGAATTCATCTCCTCTGACAATGAGGAGGGTTGAAGCAGATTAGAATGACCTGTTTAAAGCAGTTGGGTCTGGAAACCAGATCTAACAAAAGCTAAACAAGATGTTACGTACTTTTGATGTCAGTGCATATCTCAGTGGGACAGAAGACCAGCTTCTAGCCTGGCTGCTAAGCTCAAATCACCGTGCTAGTAAATGCTCTTTTTGGAACAGGATGCTCTTTCTAGAACACAGTTAGTTAGCCTGATCTTAAGACAGTGGAGGTAAGTACAGAAAACGAAGTAAGCTTTGAAGCATGAAGTTAAGGTGGAATGCTCTGGAATTAAAAATTGAGAGCTGAGAGAATGCCAAGCCAGGCTTTGTCTTCGTTAAAACCTTAGGAGGCTGTGGACCAGTAACACACACCAAGTCTTGGTGGAAATGATTAGAGCCGGAGCTTGAGTGTCCGCAGTGGGGGCTGGCGAATCTGGGCACGGTTGCTGCAGCCTCTGGCTGACCTCAGCTGCTCTATTTGTGTGTAGACCACTTATAGGAAGATTGCTGGCATCAGGGGCTTAAAGGGCTGAGATGGTTCGTGCCCAAGAGACTCTTCCCTCCTTCAGGTGAGGGATTGATACAGCATTGAGCATGGCAGTGTTTGACTCCTTTTCCTTCTCAGCTGAAGAGTGTTTTTATTTACAGCTCAAGTGTTATTTTAAAAGAAGGGATTGCACAGAGAACAAGTGTCACTCTGTGACGGCACAGAGATTTCTGTAAAGCTCTCCATAAAGCTGCACCCTGCACATGTTGTCCCAGGATAGCGTCCAGTGGTCTCCAGTCTCACGCTGCTCTGAGCTGTGCTGGGGTTTTTCTGGAGGGTAGACTACCTTATCACGAAGGGGCCTTCTTGCAAAATGTGTCCCTTCTGTCCCATACTAGATTCTAATCTTCTAAAAGTCTGGGACTGTATAGTGCTTTTTGTTGTGTGTTCTTTTTTTGGGGGGGGGGGTGTATATTTACAGTACTAGGCAAACACAATGTGTAACAAACTCTTGATTACTTTTAACGTAGTAGGCACTCTGCTGGATGACAGAGGCCACAGTGACTCAGTCATTGTCCTTGCCCTTGTGTGGTCTACAGAGTTCAGGGCAATAAGGCATCAAACCAAGAATTACCCACCTAAATATTTAATATACTCCAGATATGTCCTGAAGGAAAAGTATAGGGTGCTGTGTATAACAAGGGACATAACCTAATCAGAAGGTTACTAAACATTACTTCTATGGAAGTAACATTTAGCCTGAAATCTGAAGGAGTAGGAGATGGTCAGGCCGAGAGTGAGGTGAATAGGGGAAAGGGTGAAGCATGCATAGAAATCCTTAGATAAAGTGGAGTACAGGCAACCGTAAGGAAGAAAGCAGGTGACTGTGACAGGAACAGAGAGTGCAGTGAAAGGCTGTTGTGTTTGAATGACACTGGAGAGAGAGGTCACACGCTGTCACGTAGGGCCTTGCTTGCCATCATCTGCATTTGGCATTTTATTCTGAGAGGGGCAAGCAGCCACTGAGGAGTTTCGAACAGGTGAATGATATTCAATTTCTGTTTTTAAAAGACCACCTTGGTATAGAGAATAGAAGATGGCTTAGCCTGATGATTAGCTACTCAGTGGATTTCAATGAACAAAGAATATGGTCCTACTGATGTTTCTGACCATTTCTCTCTACGCTTGCCAGATAGTTAACCCCATGGTAACAGTACAGGAGAGGTGGGCCAGATAGCTCCAGGAAATGCCCTCTTTCGGGGGGTCTTGGCTGTTGACAGGTCAGGCCCAATATGCAGTGGTTCTGTAGGAGTAATTCACAAGCCTCTGGTGTGTTGGGAGCCAACTAGATTTCCTAGAACTCTAACCTTTTGTTCCAGGTAGGCAGGTGACTTCCCTGGAGATATCTTCTTTTTTTTGTGTGGCTACCCTTGCCAAACTCCTTGATCTGGAGATGGTCCCCAATTGTTGCAGTCCTGGTAAGGAAAAACCAGTTGCCAGCCACCCCATGTTCAAGCTGAGCTGGGGCTTTGATTGGGTTCCGGCGATGTTTCTGTACCACTGCCAGAGATTGCCAGTCTCTGACTCGTGCCCGCAGCTCCTGATGGGGAGAGAGGAAGTCGAATTCCTCAAGGCCTCCCCCATCTGGGTGTTCTTCCTGCCTGGGGGAAGGACTGCTCTGACATGCTCCCCAGAAGGAGGTGGCACATGGTGATTTTTAATTTGAGGCAAGTAAGGAGAGATGGATGTTAAAAAAACAATCCCCAATTTCCCACTGTGACAAATGCTTCAGTTTGACCTTTTCTCCTGTGAAATCTTTGCTTTGCTCTTTGCCATCTGTTCTGAAGTTCTGAAAATCTTTGTTCCTTCTGAAACTTTTGGCAAAGTGTCTTCAACATGAATATATTGTGGGAGGGTATTTGTAAGCCTCTTGGGTGTCACTCCCTATGGGAGTTCACAGACACTGCAGGCAGTGCACCCAAGTCCTCACTGTGCAGAGAGGACTCTTCCACCTGCTCAGCTAGAGAGGTAAAACTTTGGTCAGCCTCCCTTGCCTTTTACTCTGTCTTTTCTCTCACCTTCCCTGGTAGTGGAGGTGTTCCTGCTTGGTGCACTGCTGCAGGGGGGGCAATGGCAGCAGGAGAGAGTGGACCAAGGCAAAGGCCAGGAATTGGCACACCTGGATTCTAGCCCTGGTTCTGCCACTGTGTGGCAGAGTGAGGAAGCCCATTTGGGTTTTCTCTGTGCCTCAGCTTCCCAGAACCGTGGAGACTGTACTACCTGCCCTGCGTACTTTACAAGGTTCCCATGAAGATTGGAGCAGGGCTGCTGTCTGGTCCAGTCCTAACTTAGAAATAGCTTTTCCTTAACTTGTGTAGGGCATAAAGGGATTTTTTAAAAATTTGTTGCCTGGGCTTAAAAATCAGGAGATTTTACCTAGAAGTCCAGCTTCTCCTGGAAATCAGAACACTTGGCAACCCTCAGCCCACATTCCACTATGGCCACAATTGACCGAAGTTGAGAAATGGCTCCCCGTGAACTGGGCATGCACTTTTTGGTTTGTGCAGCAACTACAGCTCCCTAACAGTGAGTTTGCGTCATCACACTCCCTGCGTAGGTTTCGGTATACAGTACCTGGACTGTTTCCCTCTTTTAGATGATCTGTCTGGCCCCTGTAGGCATACGGGTCTGTGCCCTTGATCTCAAGAAGATATTCCGGATTTAGAACTTTATGATAAGTCAGGTATCCTACAAGTACAAAGGATTTGGGGCGGGGGGTGGGAACGGAGGTAAGAAGGGAACACCTATATTCCTCACATGCCTCCTATATGCTAAATGCTTTGCTTGTCATGTAATCCTTCACAAAGCCATGAGATAGATCTCAGTGGCTCTTTGCTGGGAGAGGACAGGGTCTCAGAGAGATTGTGGCGTGCCTGAGCCAAGGTTTGGACCTGTCCTGCTGGACTCTGAAGGAATGCCGCATGGTCTCAATGTCAAATGGGTGTGGTGCCACAGCCCTCCCTTTCCAGGAACTGCCCGTACACATTTCTGTCTGCAGGGGGCAGGTAGGTAAGGGCCGTTCTCGACTGGCAGTGTTGTCCTTGTTTTTAAATACTCTTATATAAAGCTACAGAATATTCTTGGTGTACTTTTTAATTCTCCTTTAAAGCAGAGTTGACACCCCCTTTATTTCCTAACTTCTTTTTCAGTATTAATATCAAACATAAAAGGAAAGCTGTGTGTAGAGCCCTACCTGTAAGTGGGGTCACTTTTTCATCATGAGTCCGTACCTCCTGTATGGAGGGCTCTCAGGAACTGAGTTTTAACACCGCTAATTGAACTTATGCAGTTGAGGAAATGAAGGCCGAAGGGATCCAGTAACTTGTCCAGTGTTGCCCTTTCTTTTACATCTGCTAGACAAATTCCACTTTAACTGGGTTCTCCATCTGATTCTTTGGAAAAGCCTCAGAATGCTATTTTAGTTGATGCTCATTTCTCCTTATGTAATTCAAAGAGAAACTACATTAAGTAAACAGCATTCACTGGGTTAAACCTTCTTCTAAAAGAGAAACAGTTTGTAGGGTGGAAAAGTGGAAGACAGGAGCAGAATATGGATCTGGGGAAGGTTTTCTCATTTTAGTGCCTCGAATCCAGGCCCAATTTTAAAATATCCACCAAAACTTCTTTGGCAGCAAATTCAGAAACCCTGTCTCAGCACCATGACGGGCTTCTTTATCTCATGGTCTAATCGTTCTCATTGTCTGCCCAGCTGTGGCCCATCTCTGTGCACATCACTATTCAGATCATCAGTTTGGTGTGTTTTCTTCCCTTCCTGCTCATCTTACTTCCCTCATCCCTTGCTTTTCCTTGCTAAGTGGAAGTAACTGACGTCTTGATTCATTTGGAACTGCCCCTGGGGTCTGGTACCATTTAGCATGATTCAGTATTTGAAATCAAGCCAGGAGAGGTACTACACTTACTTCTTCAAAAGCCCCATTGCTGCCCTGGCCAGATGGTTCAGTAGTTTGGGGCATTGTCCCATTCACCAAAAAGGTTGCAGGTTTGATCTCTTGTCAAGGTACATACCTAGGTTGTAGTTGTGATCCCTGGTCGGGGTGCATACAGGAGGCAGCCAATCAATGTTTCTATCTCACATTGATGTTTCTCTCTCTCTCTCTCTCTCTCTCTCTCTCTCTCTCTCTCTCTCTCGATCTCCCCGCCCCTCCCTTGCTCCCTCCCACCCTTCCTTCCTCTCTCTCTCCCTCCCAAATCAACAAACATATCTTTGGGTAAGGAGAGGGAGGGAGGGAGGGAGGGAGAAAGCCCCGTTGCTGATACTGAATATCATGATCAGGCTACTGAGGAGGTTTTTGTTTTAAAAGTTTCAGTCATAATAATGATGTTGATGACCATGATCTTCTGTTGATGCCAGAGCTGACAGAGATTTTAGAGATGATATAATCCCCTCTCTGTGCATTACAAATTCTTACTTGCCTTTTCTCAGGAGAGAAAGAGGCAGTTCTGTCATCTTTGCATTAGAGACAGAAGTCCGTCTCAGTAATTTCACTGGTGACTCCATGATCCTATGCTTATTAAAGCCTTTTATCACGAAAGTGGTGGGAGCAGTTAATCCTAGGAGTTCAAATGATGAAGGCTCTGTAAGGAAATGCAAATTAAAGCCACAAAGAAATATCACTATACACTCATTAGAATGGCTGTAATAAAAAGACTGACAATCCCAAGTGTTGGTGAGGATACAGAACAACCCAAAGTCTTACAAGTGGCAGCTGGGTGTATGAAATGGTACAACCACTGTGGCGAACTGGTAAGCAGTTTCTTATAAAGCTGAACACACACTTACCATATGACCGAGCCGTTCCATTCCTAAGTATTTACCTAAGAGAAATAAATACCTATGTCCACAAAAAGGACTTCTATATAGACATTTTATTTATAATATAACCAAAAGCTAGAAATAATTTAAATGTCCTTCAGGTGAATGGATAAATTAATTGTGGAAAATCTATGTAATAGAATACTAATCTGCAGTTTAAAAAACTAAAATACTGACACATATAACAATGAATTTTAGAAATGTTATGCTGATTGAAAGAAGCCAGACAAGGAGTACATACTGTATGGTTCCATTTATTCTAGAGCAAGCAAAATTAATCTATAAGACAGAAAGCAGGTCAGAAGTTATACGAGATGATGTGAGAAGGATGGGCAGATGCCCACAAAGAGGACTAAGGAACTGATTGCAGTGGTGGTTGCAAGAGTGCACACGGTTGTGGAAATGCATCAAACTCTGCACTTAAAAGGGTGCATTGTATTACGTGTGAAGTTGATTTTAAAAGATGAGGGATCTAGTCTGAGCTTTACCACCAACTGAGCTCTATGTGTTCTTATGAAAGGAGCTTAATCTCTCTACAACTCTTTCCTGCTGGGAGAATGGGGACATAGGTAGCTCACCTACCCCATTTAGTTATTGAGGAAATATAAATGAAATTGTTTATACTTTGAGAAAGTATAAAGTCATAAACAAATGTGGGTTGAGGGTTGAGGGGAATATTCCATAAACTCCTCTTCGGGGAAGAACGGCGAGAACTATGATAACCAATATATGATAACTGTGGTAACCAGTGTATAACTAACATACATGGTTCAGCACTAATAACGCCCCTTTTTAATTACAAAATCTTTTATTACAAAAGATTTTACATGTAATTCTTATTACATGTAATTCTGCAGCATAACAATATCACACTCGGGCACACCATATGACATTTTAGGTGGAATGTTCATATTGAAACTATAAATTATTATACCCATATTATTGCCCTACCAACCACACTCAAGCAGGTGTTACTTCTGCCGGACCCTGCATATATTCTGAATTTTATTTTCAAGTCATGTTTTAACTGTGTGTAACATTGGCTATGTCACTTTCCCTTTCTGGCCATCAGTAAAATGATGGGGTTAACTAGGTTAGAGGTAGAAAACTGTAGGCTCAGAGACTCCCTCAAGCCTCCCAGATGTGTTTTCTTGAGCCTGTACGGTGTCAACCTGTCCAGCATTAATTTAAACTGTGACTTATTGCCAGTTTTTAAATCTGAAGATTTCATATGAAGTTTTGGGTGTCCAGTTTATCTTTATAAGTGATTAGATCTGATAAAACTGGATCCATTCCTACATGATAACAAATATTTGGAATTGTGCAGTAGCTGTTCCTTTACGTGGACCATACGCTTTAGTTTCCCACCATCTCCACCACTCTCTGTGGCCTTTCCTATTCTCTGTTGTGACATTAAAAGGAAAGTTAATTTCATTTTTTAAGTGCCCTTGATATGTTAGGCACTGATCTAGAACATGACTGTACAGAAGGGAGCCAAACAGGCAAAAATCTCTGTCACGGTGAGTAGTAAGTACACATTCACATCATCAAAAATTAGGAGAAAGTTAGACTGAGACTGCTATATGTTTAGGGAAAGTGAGAGAAAACATGTTTCTCTGTGGAAGTTAGAAAAAATATTCCTACATATCTGATAGACGGAAGTGTGTATGTGCCACAGTTACCTCGCCTGTTTTACTTGCTTACTTCACGTAATGGGTCAGATCCTTTTTCCCACTGTGATTCAGTAAATTCATGGATTATCCGAGAAATGCAGGTAAGTAAAATCATGGAGATTATTTTCCTGTTTCCACAAATGCCAGTAGACAGAGGCTGGCACAGGCTCTACTGAGGGTTAGCTTTTCTTGCCTCTGTTCAAACCATCCCCACCTCAGCTTTAATTTTTTCATTTAGTCAAGCTATTGGGATGCAACTCAATCTGAAATGAGCATCTCTACTGACAGTCTTATAGCTGCCTTTGTAGTGGCCTGAACCCTGGCTAGCTGTGGCTGAGAACCTTACCACGCTGGTCCATGTGGTGGACCAGTACCGAAGAAATACCTTGAGAGGTGCTATCTCCGCTCTACCTTCTAGTAATTTACCTGCCTGTTTGGTCAACTACATAGTAGTAATGGCCAACATTTTAATATTGACAGTCCTATCGGGCTTCAATTTTAATCTAATGATCAAGGAACTCTGATTTAAATGTTGCTCCCCTGCAGATAAGCTTCTGTATGGGCATAGATACTTAATAACATGGTTCTGTTTTTGTTAGGTGTAGTGGTTCATTGCTCTGCCTTTAGTTTTATGATGGTCATGGGCTTTGAGCATCTGGGCTGGCTCTTCTCAGCCAGTTGTGCGTGCCCAGGTCGGTGGTAGGCATCTGACTCATTTCTTCAGTCCTGGCTGGAAAGGTCATCTTGCTACCTGGTGAAGAAAAGTACACTGCTCCCATCTGGTGGCAGTTATCTCAAACTGCTGCGTCGTCATCTTGCTTCTGACAGGACAGCTTTGTCCTTTAGTGGTGCCATGCATTGCAGAACTGTAGGAAATAGCCGCTCCCAACTTTTGTTCTCCCAACTTTCGGTCTCCAGCACTGTCAGGGGTACTTCACAGCTTTCTTTAAGATAAATGAAGTGGGAAAAACATGTTTTTGGATGATCAGAGAATGATACTCTTCTGGGCTCTGCCCATAGTTAGTCATGGGACTCCTAAGCCTCCCTAGGTTCTTCTGCCCATCAAGCAAAGTGCTTGGACTTAATGTTCTCTAGAAGGACAAAGTCTGCAGACCTGTGGGTTTGTTTTTTTTTTTGAAATTCAAAATATCTATGAAATGAAAACCTACTTTGGTCACAAAACAGGTATGAATATACATTGAAATTTTATAATTCTATAATTTTTTTCAGTTCTACTTGATTATAAGATGCATCATGAATTTAATAGCTTTTTTAGAGAAAAAGAAAGACAAATAGCTCTTCATTAAATGTGCATATTTATTACAAGAAAATGTCAGATATCCTAAAAATTAGAATGTAAAAAAGTGTATATCCTAGAATTGAGGGTTTCTGTTGTTGTTTTGGGGTGTGTGTGTGGTAAGACCTCTCTTTGTAAGTGCATGTGAGGGTTTAAAAATATTTTTTTTGGTAAATACTCAAAATCCTGGAATTACAATTGACAATTGAGCAGTATAAGTGTACTTCAAAGCAGGGATTCCCAGCCCCTGGGCCGAGGCCCATGGCCTGCTAGGCACTGGGCCGCACTGCAGGAGGCAAGCAGCCAGTGAGCAAGCAAGCAAACAGCTCCCTGGTGCCAGAAAGGTTGGGAACCACTGCTTTGAAGTGTTACAGGAAAATGGAAGATGTTATTGAGATAGAAAGATGGAAGGGATGACAGTTACAGTTAAGGATTTATTCAGGATATCACATCATCAGTTATATAAATGTCTAAGCATGGGGTTTACACCTGAAACTAATATAGTGTTATATGTCAACTGTAATTGAAAAATAAAAAAATATTTAGAAATAAAATTAAAAAATAAAGATTATGTGGTCAATTTCAGTGTTTACCTGAATGCTGAAGACAGAAGATATACAAACATGTGGTCTCCAGGAAATCATTATCAAAATACACATTGGAACATTTGAACCCATTACAAATTTTAACACAGAATTATGTATGTATTTTATGAAAACATGCAACAGTGCTTTGTGATTAAAGCTCTCTTTGGTTTTAAAGCACAGAAGCTTACTCAGGCTGACTTAAAAAGAAATAAGTATTGTAAAGATGCAACAGGAAATGACTGTGAACATCAGCAGACAGGTGCTGAAGTGCTGCTGGGCCTCAGGAACTGGACTGGCCGTGAGGACCCCAGTCGTTTCTAAGGCCTGAGATCTTGATAACCACTGCTTATTGCTTTATATTAATTTTGCATGTGGCTGCTAGCCCCAATCCAATGCCCTAACCTCAGCTCAAATTCCCACACCAATGACTTCTGTCTGCATTCACCTTCATCCAATCAGTGATCACCTCTGTGTAAAACATAACCCAGTGCCTTTTTTTTTTTTTTGCTACGCAGGCTCAGTGCACAGGATAATTCAAGCTAAATTATGAAGCTACACAAGCAAGCGATGGACTAAGTGTCCAGTATAAGTGCTGCTTATCCCAAAGCCTCCAACTTTGACAGCTTTGCAGCACCTTATCTAACTATAACCACTGTTAACAGTCTCACTGAACACCTAATACAGTGTTTGGGGAGTGAGGTCAAGGTTAGGAGTTCTAAGGATTTGTAGATCACTAAGGTGTAACAGATTCAAAGTATTAAAGAATGCCTCAGCTAGTAATTGTTGCCTTAAAGGGAAAAATAACACCGAGCCTCGCAGGACTGTAGTTAGGATTAAGTTAGCTCTCAAACTGCTAACAACAATAGTTGGAATGTAATTTTTTTCCTTTCATCTGTTTGTTCATCTGCTTATTTGTAGGTTCTTTGGGAGATAATTTCTGTTGTTCCTTTCTCCTGAGATTGGTGTTTAGGAACAATTTCTCTGATTTCTGCCACCCAATCGCATAAGTAATACCTATGAGTCCCCAGAATGCCTTCTAAGCCAGGCTGGCCCCCTAGGGCTAGCTGACAGTGACATCAAGACCATCAACAGTGACAACAGCCAACATAGTCATCTGCCTGACTTTTTGAACATGACTCAGAAGGGCTTATATGTTTGTTTCTCTCACAGGTGGATTTGCTATCGTGTTTCTGGTGAGGACAAGCAATGGAATGAAATGTGCCTTGAAACGCATGTTTGTCAACAATGAGCATGATCTCCAGGTGTGCAAGAGAGAAATCCAGATAATGGTAAGGCTGCCCCTCAGACTTGAGACTGCTTATTTAAAAAGGGGGTGGGGGGTGGAGACTGTGCCCTCTCATGAGAAACACAAGAGGGGCTTGTTCCCTTTCCTGAGGTGGCAGAGAGGCCTCTGCACAGGATGTGAGTGAACAGCCTTGGGGTGCAGGATGTTGCTCTTGCCTTGGTCACCCTCAGTTGGAGGATTGAAAAGAAAGGAGCTTATTGAGAGAACGGGTGTATTTTTAGGTCAGAGAAATCATTTTGGGCATTGGGAAAATTTATTTCACAACATGGTTTCCAGAATTAACTGTGGAGTTTAATCTGGAAGCCCTAGCTTTCCAACAGGCCTCTTGTTCTAGTCTTGTCTTCTATCAGTTACCAATTCCAGTTTTCAACCCTCTTGCGCTCGAAAGCATTGTGTGAACACATCTTTCCACTGAATTCCACCTGGAATGCTTTTTCCTTTTTTGGCCTAGAAACCTCTTACTCTATGATGTCATTTATAAAAGTCTAAGAACATGCAAAAGTGATCTTTGGTAATAGAAATCAGAAAGTGGTTATCTGGCTGTAGGACATTGATTAGAAAAGGGCATGCGGGAACTTTCTGGGCCACAGAAATGTTTTACGCCTTGTTTTGGATAGTGGTTACTACCGGCCGACACACTTGTCAGAAATCAGTTGAGCACCTTAAGATCTGTGCATTTTGTATATGTTGGTTATATCTTACATCTTAAAAACTGACTCAACTTTCAAGGTATATATTTATAATGTTTAAAGAAAAAGTTCCTATCTGTTAGTGGTATTATGATGAGATATTTATGGATGAGATAATATGGTGTCTTAAAGTTAATGAGGCGTTTAGAAGAGAAACAAGATTGGCAGTGAACTGATTGTGATCGAGGCAAAGTGTGGGTCTGTGTATGTTTGCTGGAGTTGCCTCTTACTTTCACCTCTGTTAAACGTTATCTGTAAAAAAAATTAAATAGTCTTTTAATCCATCATGTTTCCACAGTACTTTTGTTAATGCCAGTTACATTGTTTATCTTGTTATCTTATAAATAATTCTGCTATCACAAAATAAGCTATTTAAATTCAGAAACTATATTCCAGCGCACTGCTTGAGGTAGAGTAGATACTTAATAAACTTTGGATGAAATGAATGTATGAGTAATAGTAATAGCAGGTGCATGTGTTCGTCAAGAGGTGATGATTGATGTGTACTCTGGATTTAATGCTTTTGTGAAGTGGTCCATAACCACTGCTTGATGACTTACTTCTTCTGACCCAATGGAATCTGGATTGGTTGCTCTCTAGTATATAGGAATTTCGTAGGCATTCCCTTTCCCTCTCTTTTTTGTTAGATTTATTGACTCATCTTTTTGACTTCTTCATTTTTCTGCATTAATTGTTATGATCATGTGATTTTTTTTTCTTTTTTAGCCTTAATCATGGTAGATTGTATTGATTAAGTTTCAAATATTGAACCAGCCTTGCATCCCAGCAATAATTCCCACTTGGTCATGTTCTATAATTATTTTTATATGTTGTTGAATTCTATATGGTAAGGATTTTTGCATTTATAGTCAGGAAGGATAATGTTCTCTCTCTCTCATATATATATTTTAACTTTTTCTGGTCTTGTTATCAGGGTAATTCTGGCTTCATAATGTGGATTGGGCAGTGTTTGCTCCTTATCTCTTATCTGGAAGAGATTTTGTTTAATAGGTATTCATTCTTTAAGCATTTGGTGGAATTCTCCAGTGAAATCATCTGGGCTGCAGGATTTCTTTTTTGGGAGTTATTAAATTTAGTTTCCTTATTATTATAAGGCTATTCAGATTATCTGTTTCATATTAGGTAAGTTGTGATAGTTTGTATTTTTGAGGAATTGGTCCATTTCTTTAAATTGTCAAATCCATGCATGTTGTGTTAGTTGTTAGTAACTCTATGATAATAATTCTCTTATTATCCTTTGATCTGTGCAGAGTTTGTCGTATAGCCTGTTTTGTTCTTGATATTGTTCATTTGTGTCTTCTCTCTTTTTTCTTTGTCAGAAGTTTGCCAATTTTATCAGTGTTTTCAACAAACATCTATTTGTTTCATTGATTTTCTCTACTTTTCCATTTTCAATTCCATTGATGGTTGTTCTTATACTTATTTCTTTCTGCTTCCTTTGGGTTTATTTTGCTCTTCTTTTCCTAGGTACTTGAGATTAATTGAGTTTTAATTATTGATTTGAGACTTTTCCTATTTTTTATTATATATGTTTAGCACTAAATTTCCCTTTCAACACTGCTTTATTTTCCATCCTGCTATAATTTATATATTTTTATTTCCTTTGAGACTTCCTATTGACCCATGGATTACCTGGAAGTATATTATTTAGTTTCTGGTTATTTGGCAATTTTTTCCTTATTTTTTAGTATTGATGTCTAGTTTGATTCCATGGTGGTTGGAGAACACACTTTATATGATTTCACTTCTTTTAAGTTCATTGAAGTTTGTTTTATGACCCAGGGTATGGCCTCTCTTGATATATGTTGTGTGGGCCCTTGAAAAGAATGTGTATTCTGTTGTTAGGTAAAGTATTTGATAAGTGCTGATTACATCCTGGCAGTTCATGGTCTTGTATTCTTCTGTATCCGTGCTGATTTTTGTCTAGTTCTGGCACTTGTTGAGGGGAGTTGTTGAGATCTCCAAATATAACTGCAGTTTGTCTCTTTCAGCTCTGTGAGTTTCTGCTTCACATGTAATGCAGCTCCGTTGTTTGGTGCATGTGCATTTAGAATTGTTATGTGTTCTTAATGGATTGACTCTTTTATCATTACACAGTGTTCTTCTCTGTCTCTGGTAATTTTCTTTATTCTGAAGTCTACTTTATCTTTATTAATAAAGCTACTCCTGTTTTATTGGGATTCAAGTTTGCTTAGTGTATATTTTTTAATCCTTTTATCATACTTTCAACCTATCTATATTGTTTCATTTTTGAGTGAATTGTTCTAGTCAGCAAATAGGTGGATTGTACTTTTAAGTCCTTTCTACCAATGCCTGTCTTATAATTAGTGTATTTAGACCATTTACATTTAATGTAGTTATTTGTTAGTCCTAATAAGTTAGCCCTTAAATCTCCTATTTTACTTTTTTCTTTGTTCTGTTTTCCTTTTCCTGTCTTTTTATGGTTATTTGAACTTTTTTTAGAATTCTATATGTATTTATCTGTAGTGTTTTTGAATGTATCTCTTTGTATGATTTTTTTAATAGACTTTATTTTTTAGAGCAGTTTTAGGTTCACAGCATTGAATGGAAAGTACTGAGAGTCCCCATATACCCTGTACCCCCATATACCTAGCCTGTCCTACTGTTAACATTGGCACCAGAGTGATACGTTTGTTACAATCAGTGAAGCTGTATCGACATATCATTATCACCTGGAGTCCCTAATTTCCATTAGGGTTCACTTTGGTACTGTACATTCTGTGGGTTTTAACAAATGTATAATGACATAAATGCACCGTTTATTATTGTAAGGAATTGTTTTACTGCCCTAAACATCCCCTGTGCTCTGCCTGTTCATCCCTCCCTCCCAACAACCCCTGGCAGCCACTAATTTTTTTGTGCTGCTGTCATAGTTTTGCTTTTTTCAGAACTTCATGTAGTTGAAATTTTTTTTTTCATTTGACCATGCCAAATTCACTTATTAGTGACTTTTTTAAAATATACTTTATTGATTATGCTATTACAGTTGTCCCATTTCCCCCCCCTTTATTCCCCTCTGCCCTTGTGCATCCCCTCCCACCCGCATTCCCCCTCTTTAGTTCATGTCCATGGGTCATATATATGAGTTCTTTGGCTTCTACATTTCCTATACTATTCTTAACCTCCCCCTGTCTATCTTCTACCTGCCATTTATGCTTCTTATTCCCTGTAACTTTTCCCCCTCCTCCCCACCCACCCCCCTGATGATAACCCTCTGTGTGATCTCCATTTCTATGATTCTGTTCCTGTTCCAATTGTTTGCTTAGTTTTTGTTTTAGGTTCGGTAGTTAATAACTGTGAGTTTGTTGTCATTTTACTGTTCATATTTTTTATCTTCGTTTTCTTAAATAAATCCCTTTAACATTTCATAGAATAAGGGCTTGGTGATGATAAACTCCTTGAACTTTACCTTGTCTGGGAAGCACTTTATCTGCCCTTCCATTCTAAATGATAGCTTTGCTGGATAGAGTATTCTTGGATGTAGGTCCCTGCCTTTCATAACTTGGAATACTTCTTTCCAGCCCCTTCTTGCCTGCAAGGTTTCTTTTGAGAAATCAGCCCACAGTCTTATGGGCACTCCTTTGTAGCTTACTGTCTCCTTTTCTCTTGCTGCTTTTAAGATTCTCTCTTTATCTTTCATCTTGGGTAATGTAATTATGATGTGCCTTGGTGTGTTCCTCCTTGGGTCCAACTTCTTGGGGACTCTCTGAGCTTCCTGGACTCCCTGGAAGTCTATTTCCTTTGCCAAATTGGGGAAGTTTTCCTTCGTTATTTGTTCAAATAAGTTTTCAATTTCTTTCTGTCCCTCTTCTCCTTCTGGCACCCCTATGATTCAATGTTGGAACGTTTCAAGACGTCCTGGATGTTCCTAAGCCTCTCCTCATTGTTTTGAATTCTTGTTTCTTCATTGTGTTGTGGTTCAATGTTTCTTCCTTCCTTCTGGTCCACACCATTGATTTGAGTCCCAGTTTTCTTCCCGTCACTCTTGGTTTCCTATACATTTTCCTTTATTTCACTTAGCATAGCCTTCATTTGTTCATCTAATTTGCAACCATATTCAACCAGTTCTGTGAGCATCCTGATTACCAGTGTTTTGAACTGTTAGGTTAAGTTAGGTTAAGTTATGTGCATCTGATAGGTTGTCTATCTCTTCATCATTTAGTTGTATTTTTTCTGGAGCTTTGATCCATTCTTTCATTTGGGCCACTTTTTTGGTCTCAGCGCGCCTATTATGTAGTAAGGGGTGGAGCCTTAGGTGTTCACCAGGGCGGGGCAACCCATGTCACTGACTGTGATGCTGTATGTGGGAGAGGGGTCTGAGAGGGAACAGTGCTGCTTACTCAGCTCTCTGCCGGTTTTCAGTCACTTCCCCTGCTACTCACAGTCAAATCGGGCCCTCCAGGTGTTGATTCCTGGGTGGGTGGGTTTGTGTACATTCTAGGACCCTGTGGGTCTCTCCAACGAGCTTTCCTGTGAGGCTGGGAGTTTCTCCCACTGCCACCTCAACCCCCACAGGAGTTTTCAATCAGAGGTTTGAGGCTTTATTTCCCCCTTGCTGGAACCCTGGGTTGCATGGTCTATCTCACTCCCCAG
The DNA here is from genome assembly GCA_007922815.1 of Macrotus californicus. NCBI lineage: Eukaryota > Metazoa > Chordata > Mammalia > Chiroptera > Phyllostomidae > Macrotus > Macrotus californicus. The sequence continues at coordinate 34,805 of VMDR010004426.1, read as the reverse complement.
TTGTTCTTCCCAGTTTATCCACATGTGGGTATGGGACCGCCCAGTCCACAATCTGCTGCCTCGCCCAGTCTGCCAGCCACCACCTCGCCTGCCCTGGTCCTCCAGCTGCTGCCTTGCCAGGAGTCCTCTCTGCCCTGCTGCCAGTCTCCGCCCATCCTACTGGTCTGGATGAATGTTTCTTCTTTAACTCCTTGGTTGTCAGACTTCTATACAGTTCGATTTTGTCAGTTCTGGTTGTTTTTTGTTTTTAAATTTGTTGTTGTCCTTCTTTTGGTTGTGTGAGGAGGCACAGTGTGTCTACCTATGCCTCCATCTTGGCCGGAAGTCTTTGAAATTATTAAGTATGATTCAGTTTATTTATCCATTCATCTAGTGAAGGCTTTCTTAGTTGCTTCCAAGTTTCAGCAGTTATGAATAAAACAGCTATAAACATCTGTGTGCAGGCTTTTGTGTGGGCATAGTTTTCAACTTATTTGGACATTTCATAGATTTTCAACTAAGCAATTGTTATTTCAATTTTTAAGATTTCTTTTTATGTTTCTAATTTAAATTGTTATTTTATTTTAATTTTACCTTGCCTTATAAAACAATTTTATTGTAGTCGAAAATTTGTAACTTAAAGTTTACCATCTTAACAATGTTTAAGTATACAGAATTTTTAACAATAGGTACAGTGTTATATAGTAGATTAGTAGAGCTTATCCATCTAGAATAACTGTAACTTTATATCTGCTGAATAGCAGCTCCCCATTTTCCCCTCCCTTCATCCCCTGGCAACCACCCTTCTCCTCTCTGCTTCTTTGAGTTTGGCTATTCTATATACCTCATATAAGTGGAATCATAGTATTTGTTCTTCTGTGCACTTTTTATAATATCCTTAGGGTTCATCTATGTTGTTGAATATGACCATTTCTTTTAGGGTAGAGTCATATTCCATTGTATGTATATACCACATTTCCTTTAGCCATTACCCATCATTGAACATTGGCTATTGTGAATAACATTGCAATGAACATGGGTGTGTAAATATCTCTTTGAGATCCTGTTTTTAATTATTTTGGATATATACAAGTAGTGGAATTGCTGGATAATATGGTAATTTTTGAGGAATCTCCATATTGTTTTCCATACTAGCTGTACCATTTTATATTCCTACCAGCAAGGCACAGAAGTTCCAATATCTCTGCATCCTCTCCAGCACTTATTTTCTGTTCGTTTGTTTTTTTTCTAATAATGACCACCCTCATAAGAAGGTGATACCTCCTGGTGATTCTAGTTTTCATTTCCCTGATGCTTAGTAATGTTGAGCATCTTTTCATCTTCTTTCAGGCTACTTCTTTGTATAGCTTTTAAGTAGTTATTCTAATTAATGTAATATATAGAATGTGTATAATTTATTGGTGTCATTTGTTATTTTACCAATTCAAGCGAACTATAGCAATCTTACCCACCCTCAACCTCCCCATTTATAATATATTTATCTTAACTATTTCTTCTACATATACTCAGGGCCACATCAGTGTTGTAGTTACCCGTATTTTTTCTCACTGTGTTCATCCTTCCTGGTGTGTCAAGATTTCCGTCTACTCTGATTTCCTTTTTGTTCAGAGAACTTTCTTCAGCCATTCTTTTAGGGTAGGTCTGCTGGTTATAAATTTAATTAATTTCCTTTCATCTGAGAATGTCTTGATTTCCCCTTCATTCCTAGAAGATATTTTTGCTGAGCATAGGATTGTAGAACAACAGTTCTTTTCTTTCCACACTTAAAAATGTGCCACTTCCTCCTGGCATCTGGTTCTGATGAGATATTGACTGTTATTCAAATTGTTTGGTCTCATATAGGTAATATATCATTTTCCTCTGACTGCTTTCTGTATTTTTACTTGTCTTTAATTTTAGAAGTTTCGTTATGATGTATCTTGGTGTAGATTCTTTGGGTTTATCATCTTTGGGATGATCTCAGCTGCTTGACTTTGCACGTTTATGTCTACCTGCCAAATTTGGGAAGTTTTCAGTTACTGTATCTTCAGGTATTTTTTCAGTCCCTCCCCCTTTCTGTTTTCCTTTAGGAAATTCTGATCACATGAATGTTAGATCTCTTGTTGTAGTTGTGCAGTCCCCTGAGGCTCTGTTCTTTGTTTTTTTAATAGATTTTGTCCTTTAGAAGTTTTAGATTTACATAAAAGTTGATATGATAATACAAAGAGTTCCATATGCCTTATACCCAATTTCCCCTAATAACATCTTATGTTAGTATGGTACATTCACAGTTTTAGTGAACCGGTTTTGTTACATTATTATTAACTGACATCCATAGTTTATTCATATTTTCTTTGTTTTTATCCAAGATTTTTTTTCTTTTCTAGGATCCCATCCTTGATACCACACTACGGTTAATTTTCGTTTCCTTTGGTTCTTAGTTGTGACAGTTTCTCAGACTTTCATAATTTTTGGTAACTATCAGTTTGGGGGTGTGCTGCTCAAGTATTTTGTAGGATGCCCTCTATTCGAATTCATCTGATTTTTTTTCATGATTAGACTGGGGTTATCATTTTGGAGGAAAACCACAGAGCTAAAGTGGCATTTTTATCACATCTTATCACGGGCACGTAGCATAATGACGATTTTCCCGGTAGATACTGACTTTGACCCCCGGTTGAGGTAGTCTTCGTCAGGTTTCCCCCTGCAAAATGACTCTCTCCCTACCTTCTTTTTTAAAGAAACTCATTATAGGCAGCCCAATTTAAGGAGTAGGGATTTATATTTCCCCTTCTTGAAGGTGGTGTTTCTACATAAATCATTTATAAATTACTTGGAATTCTTCTGCAAGAGAGATTTTGTCTCTTCTCATTTATTTATTCACTTATATCAGTATGGACTCATGCATACTTGTTTTGTTCTCTCTTTTTTAAAAAATCTACTTGCTTTTTTTGGTTTATATGGGATAATTCCTATTGTTTTTTTATTTCAGTTCTCTGACTCTTTCTGCCAGCCCTTTCATACTGTTGCTGACCCCATCTACTGTGCTTTTTGCTTTGATTATTGTATTTTTCAGTTCTAAAAGTTCCATTAGGTTCTTTAGGTTTTCAGTATTTTTGATGAAACTTCCTATTTCTTTGCTGAGGCTTTCTATTTGTTTATTTGTTTCAAACATGTTTGTAATTGCTGGTTTAAGCATTTTTTCCCTAACTGCTTTAAAAATCATAGCTTGATAATTCTATCATCTCTGTCATCTCAGTATTGGCATCTACTGATTTATTTTTTCCACTTAGTTTGAGATCTTCCTAGTTCTTAGTTTGATAAACTTCTATTTCAACTGGTTTCTGTTCTGACAGGAGATTGCTGGTGGCTAAGGGGTTGTTCCTCATCACTACTCAGTGCGGATGGCAGTTCAGGTTTCCCACTGGGCCGCTGTTGACACCCAAGGCTGTTCCTCATTGCTGTTAGATTCGGGTGGAAGTTCCAGTTCCCAGGAGGCTTCCACTGATACTTCCTGGTTGGGAGAGTAGGAGGACCTGGCTATTGCTCTTCATGTGGCCTTCACTGACACCATGAGTTTGGGAGTTGGCCTCGTCACACAGCAGTGGCGAAAGTCCTGACTCACGTGGCCTCCTCTGCCACCATCGCAGTGTCACTGACCAGGAGCATCCCAGGTCCTGTCCCAGAGCCACTGGATTAGAGTCTGTTTTTAAACAGAATGACTAGCTGATTCGTGTGCATATTAAAGTTAGACTGCACTACTTAGAATTAGACTCTCAATGACTTTGAAGATCTATTCACTAAGCACAGGATTAATTAGTAAGTAAGACTTGGGAAAGGGAGAGTACATTTGAGTGTAGGCAGGAGGATACCGTATTTTGCTGTGTATAATGGGCACTTTTTGCCCAAATCTTTGAGGGAAAAATAAGGATGCACATTATATATGGGTATGATGATTACATAACATGGGCACAATAACCCCATGTATCATGCACACAAAAATGGGGGTGCGCATGATACATGGCAAAATGCGGGATCTGGTACTTCTTATGTAGCAGAAACCTACAGGGGCCCCAGATACCGTGGCCTTCAGTAGAAGTCCAGGCCCGGCCCAGGTATCAGAGTTTCCTTTTACTACTACGCAGACTTGATAGCTTTTGTCTGCCTGTGAGTAGCCCCTTGAAGAGAGTTATAAAGGAGATTTGGGGTTATAGAGAAGAGGGGGAAGGAATAGTGGGGCAGAAGGCTTTTTTACAAAGCAACCTCGGGGGCATGAAACTAATTTCAGGCCTTTGAACTGCTTTCCTTCGTCTTTTAAATGAAGACAAAGCTGAAATTTGGTTAAAAGGGTCTGTGTAACCATGGTGTGATTCTAGAAGTAGGCAGCGGTAATGTTGACTCGTAACATCAGAAAACACTGAATATTTGAATGGAATGTCAAAGGGGCTTAATACTCCTCTTGGGAAACTTACTGTATGGAAATAAATGCGAGCTCTGTGAGAAGCAGGAATTTGCAGGCGCCGTGCTGCATTGCAAGGAAGGGTGGCTTGAGCAAATGATATATAGGGGAGTTGTTATATGTAACACTCATTTTTACTATTTTGAGGTGAATGATATTATTGATATGCAAATTAGAATGTTCTTTGTTTTCTTGAGCATAAATATAAAGGTTTTTAGACATGTATTTAGGAATTGAGCCTTCCGATTTCTTATAAGGTCTTGAGATAAAGGTCTAAATAGGAATTCTGCTTCAGGAATTTTGAAGCTAGGGATAGAATACTGTTCTGTGCTACAGGTGTCATCAGTTAGGATCCCAGGTAAATTTGAAGTTTGTAATAATCTACAGGATCTGGGTTGAAGGACTGATTCTCAAAGGCTAGCCTTTTTGTGTGCTTGTAAAAAAGTTGTTCAGTGCTTCAAGCAGTTAAACATGAACGTTAATAAGCTAAACTATAAACCACTTTAGATGTCTATTTAATAAAGTAGGTCTTCTAATGACGTGTTTGTTAGCACTTTATTACTCTTGTTTAATGTTAATTTAAAAATGAAGTTTGAAATGACACACAATCTCTTTAGGCTTACCACTGTTGAAATCATGTAATAGAAACTGATCTGACCTATAGTTTAACTGAACACTCCCCACACCCCTAAAACTCAGGTTTTGACTTACACTCACCATATAGACTTTCCCCCCCAAACTCCAAATACTAACTGTAGCAAAGGGCATCAAAACCTCTTCCTGACATCCTGCCTTTGCCTGAATAAACAGGTGGTAACTGAGAGATGCTCCTCCCGCTCCCCCGCCCATCGTGGGTTCCATCCCTTACCTGTATATCCAGTCTGTTCTGTAAGCTCGGCCCGATCTTTTAACTAAAGCCAGGGAAAGCTGGAACATCCTCTGACCTGCAGCTGCTGAGAAGTGATGCCAGTATTGTGAATGCAGATCAGTTTCAATTTGCAGTCAGGTTTTCTCTTGACCTTTTCTACATTTCACAACCATTCAAACAGATCTGTCTCCATCATTTATACACCAGTGATGTTTTACTCTAAAATCTGAGGTATTGCTGCATCAGGTCATTAAAAGTTATGGTCACCTTCCAAAGAGGTGGTCTTTTCTGGTGGATATTTGCCAGGATCTCTGCAGAGACAAAGTGAACAGGAATTTGGGCTTGAACTAGACAGCAAACATCTTGGCAAACTACTCTAGGGTGCCATTTGCAGATGTGAATGATCTAGTTTGGGTCCTCTAACAGCGCTTAACCTTCTCTTGGCTCTGCCATATGGTTTTTATTTTCCTTGTAGATTCTTTATTACTCCCCTTGGAGTGATACAAAGTCACAAGCAACATTGCTGGTTCCTTTTCAAACAGTTAAGTATAGGAATATTAGTCTTTCATTCCTCCTTGTGGGCGTTTGAAGGACATGGTCTTCTGTCCCATTTAGGTTTCCAAAAACCTCTCTCCAGTTCTCCCTATTTCCAGGACTGGGTAAATGGAAACAAGTTCTAGAAGAGTTGATAAGAATACTGAAAAGCAGATGGAATAATAGTTCTGCAAAACAGGAGTCCTAAAGTCACTTTCTGTTTGGAGAAACTTGAACTCTAGAGACTGCTTTACCGCCTCGTTCTCTCTCTTGTCTGTTATATCCAAAGCAGTCGTTCTAAGACTTTTCTCTCATCCAGCTTCTTTCTCATTCCCTTACACTTGGAGATGATTTTGCTTTCTACCACAAACAGAACAGGAGATCAGAACTCACTCATATTCTCTTTTTTCCCAGCCTTAAACCAATATGCATACCCATTTTCTATTTCTTCCTGCTTTCCAGGAAAAAATGTCTTTCTAAAACCAGTCCCTGTAGCAGTGCTCTGAATCCCCACCTCCTCTACCTGCAGGACTTGGTTCCATCGGTTATCGCAGCCTTAATGCCTTCTGCTCCTGCCCATCATAAAAATTATTGTCCTCACTACTGCTTCTCTCTGAAAGAGTAACCTGTAGTCACTGGCTCTGCATATTCAGTTCCATTCTGTGCACGTCCAGTTCCATTCTCACCTCCACTCTGTTCTTTCTGTGAAGCTGTTCTTGCCTGGGTCACATCTCCACCTGTGGTCTACCTTCTGAGGCCATAGTCATTCTTAATCTTTCACTCAGAAGAACATTCTAATGAGTTCTAACTTTGATACTCAGGGTTCAGTTGTGTTCATTTGATGTTATGAGGCTTCATCTTGTTTTCGTATGTGACTTCAGATTGAAAGAGACTTTATTACTATAAACAGCGAAATCTCTAGTTAGTGCGGTGATAGATACTGTTCTGTTTTGTGGTCTAAACTGCCAAATTCGTGTGGTGATTCTTATAGAACACTATTTTCCACATTCTTCCTCCGCCTTTTTATGAAACAAAAGTAAAATATTAAAACTAGTTAATAATGTTCTTGACAAAAATCCTATTACCCAGCTAGCTCACTTTTTGTTCACTAATGACTTTGGAGTTTGAACATCATAGTCACACAGATTGCCTCTCTGGCAGTAACAGTACCAGGGTGAGCAGCTGCTTCCAGTGCCTCCCGGGCACGCAGCCCTGAGAGGTCACATGCAGTTCCATCCAGAGAGGCAGCAACATGACCCATCTCCTTTGTATCTCAGCTGGTTGGCTTGAAGGGCTTAATTACAAGCAAAATGCCACTGGAGCCCCTTCGAAACTTTGTAAAGCAGTTGTTCTTTTCATTGAGTTCCTAAAGAGAGAAAAACAGTATGAACAGTTAAAAGTCAAGTTGAATTCACGTGCATCCCTATAACCAGGAAAGAAACCACTTTGACTTTCACATGTTTAAATAGTTCACATGTTTAGTAGTTCATACTTTTTCTCTCCTCTTAGCCCCTCTGCCATGTTTCTGGAGATGTGAGTCTCTGCTTCTGGTTTGCGTGGATTACTAACGCAGTGAGCAAGTAGTCGCCCTGTGCCCCTTTGGTTCTAGAATTTAGTACAGGTGAGTGCAACGGTTTAGCAAGGTTTCAGAACTGCTACTGAAGATCTGGCCATGAATCTTAGAGACCACCGGAAGTCTGCTCTTGACCCTGCTCCTTAGTCTCTGTGTATTTAAATGATCTGTGCTAACGAAACTGACTCGTTGTTATCTGTGTGACTGACAATATTTCTACTCTTCTTTACAGAGGGACTTGTCGGGACACAAGAACATTGTGGGTTACATTGATTCAAGTATCAACAATGTGAGCAGTGGTGATGTGTGGGAAGTGCTCATTCTGATGGACTTCTGCAGGGGTGAGTATATGGGCCGTGCTGGGCGCTCTCATCTCACTAGCACTTTCATTGTCAAAGGCATGGTGGCCGCTTCAGGTATCGCACTGTACCCCAATGTATATCGTTCTGTTTTAAAGACTGGGAGACTAAGAGGCTAAAAGGTACAGAGTCTGCTGTCGCTCCTCGGTTATTCTGATAACAACGAGCATCAGTGGCACAAACAGTTCAAAGTGGCGGATAATACAAAACTCCATTTTTACTAGGTTCAGGAAGGTTTGGTGCTCGGGTGTGAAAGAGAATGTATCAGAATGAGAATGAATGCGTTGTGATGCTTTAAAACAAATAATGAAGGGTCATAATAAAGACCCAACTCCAGACGAACGAAGAAAACATTTCAGCTCCCCTGTTCCCTCACTCATGTTTCTGTTCCCCACCCACACCGCCACCCTTGTCATGGGGTAAAAGAGTCCTTTTCATCACTGGAAGTGACCGTCCTCCCCTTGCTGGAGAGCTGTAATTGCCGGCAAGGCCGCATCAAGCCGTGCTGCTCTTAACACAGGAGGGAAGTAGGTGAAAGCCTGGAGTTTCAAGCAGTAGTTATCTCGAGATACCCAGGCTGTGGCATGAATTTATTCAGAGTTGACTACATTTCATACAATCATTGTTTGGAGGTTTGGCCTTTTTTTGCCCTAAGCAGCTGCTACTTACAAGCTTGGGTCATTGTGTCACTATTTTGTCGTCACCCTACTTCCAGTAACATTTTCCTTGCCTTAAGATACTGTGCATAAAGTAAATATGTTGCTAATCCCAGAAATGTTAATGTTAACCAATAATTTCAGCCTTTACTGTAAAACCTGTTACCTGATATTTAAAATACTATCAAATTTGAACCTGACAGTTTGTTTCCTTCTGCCCATTCCTTTTTGGGCAGTAAAATGTTTAGAGATGAGGCAGTAGGAGCATCTGGGGATCTGGCTAATTCCGTAAATGCAGCCATTGGTCTTTTGGTCCTGGAGGTTAAGTGTTAGTGTAGCATTTCTACAGACCTGGCAGCAAGTGGTGGAGCCAGGGAGACCAGGCTGTTCCTAAAGTACAGACTGTAAAGCTGTCTTCTTCTTTCTCCTAAGGTCTGTTGTGCAGTTGGATTCTTACTAAAAGATATAGCAAGTTGAACCTGTGGCCTTGTCTCAAACGCAGCGGGGACAGTATAACTGGGCAACTAGAGCAGGACCGTGTTGTCAGTTCTAGTACTACTCTAGAAGACATAATGAGGGCAGCTCTTGCCTGTGTGCTTTCTGAAATAAGGAAACTGTTTTTGACACCTTAGAGGAAACACTGGATTGTAGGAGAACAGATCCCAGGCCGAGAATCAAGACAGTTGAGTTTTAGTCCTGGCTCAAGCAGTGGTCAGCTCTGTTACCTTCGTCCAGGTTGCTGCTTTGTGGAGAACAATTCATTCTCTCGGGGAAGAGATGTACCTGAATGTTTATAACCTCTCCTTCGGTCTACACCCCTCTTAGGGGGCCAGGTGGTCAACCTGATGAACCAGCGCCTGCAAACAGGCTTTACAGAGAATGAAGTGCTCCAGATATTTTGTGACACCTGTGAAGCCGTTGCCCGCCTCCATCAGTGCAAAACGCCCATTATTCACCGTGACCTGAAGGTAACAGACCACAGTGTTCACTGTTTGTTCTCACAGAGCATTTTCTCTCTGGCCCAGGAATGGGGCAGATGCTAGGGGGATCTGAGAGAGTTTAAGGCCTGGGCCCAAATTCTCAGCTTGCATTCTGCATGGGAAGAGGAAGTAGAGAGAAAGGAAAGATATATTATTACTTTCAGTTTTATTACTTAAGTAGTTTTCAGAAATTCTCCATAATCATCAAATGCCTAAACACATACTGTTTCTGTTTTTCCTGATACGCTCCCAAATTCACTTTCCCGGGGGTCATGAAAAGTATTATCTAGTTTAAATGATCAACTATAGTCTTTAAAGGCTGTTTCCTATTTTGCAGAATCTGCTAATGGGTTACTTTTAATATTTGTCCTCCTGATTAGCAACCTCTTGCACGGGGCCTTTCATTGTAGTCGCTTGACAACGTTTGTTGAATGTACTTGGCACCTGGTGAAGATTCGCTGGCATTTACAGAGCGCCCGTTGTGTGCCGTGTGCTCTACCAGGCACTCTGGGTACACTGTCTTTTTGGAGAGAGACTTTTTTTACACGTTACAGTTAAGGAAACTCGGGAGCAGAGAAGTTCTGTGACTTGCCTGAGGTCATATAACGGGAAAGGAGCAGGACTCTTGCTCTTCTGACTCTAAATTGTAGTCTGTTCGTGTTACACCTGTGTTCTGAGAAATGTGCTTCATGGCTAATAACTTGAGCGTCAGCACCCCCGAGTGTGCTTGTTAAACGGAGGGCGCTGGGTTCCACACTGAATTGTTGGGCTGTAATTTTGGTGGTAGTGTCAGGGAGGCCCAGGAGTTACAGTTGAGTAAGCACCCCAAGTGGTTGTTGTATATTCTAAAGTTTGAGGATCACAGCAAAGTTTGAGGATCACAGCAAAGTTTGAGGATCATATACTGGCATTTTTGTTTGGGCTTTTTTAAAAGCTTTTTAAAAAATTGAGACATGATTCACAAACCATAGAACTCACTCTTTTGAAGTGTACAATTTAGTGGCTTTTAGTATTTACGTGGCTGTGCAACAGTCTCCACTGTCTCCTTGCGGAGCATTCCATCACCCACCAAAGAAATCCTGTGTCCATTAGCACTCCCTTTTCATTCCCTGGTTCTCTAGCCCTGGGCAGCCACTGATCGGTTTTCTATTGCTTGTTCTAGACGTTCATGGAGGTGGGCCCATACAGTCCATGACCTCTTGTGTCTGACGGCTTTCACCTAGAATAACGTTTTCAAGGTTCTTCGGTGCTGTAGCGCGTGTCAGTACTGCCTTCCTTTTCATGGCAGGACATCCCATTGTGTGAATATGCCACACTTTGCTTTTCCATTCGCTAGCTGACGGACAGTTGAACTGTTTCCACTTTGGCTATGATGAATAAAGCCACTGTGAACAGCCACGTGCTAGTTTTCGTGTAGGCATATGTTTTTAGTTGTGCTGGTTGTGTACCAAGGCATGGATTTGCTGTGTCATGTGGTAACCATGGTTAACTTTTTGACAAATTGCCAAACTGTTTTCCGAAGTGGCTGCACCATTTACATCCCATGAGCAATGTATGAGGATTCTAATGTCTCCACATCCTCACCAGTGCTTGTTATTGTCCTTTTTAATTCTAGCCATTCACAGTGGGCGTGAAGTGGTACATACATACTGGCTTTTCCGTGCTGAAGCAGTTAGCTTTCAGGAAGATAGGTATGATACATACCTCCATCAGCCTTAGACATCCTTCTCCAGCATCCCTCCAGCCAGCCCTTTTGCTGAATAGAAAAAGAAGAATGCATCTCAGTAGAAATTATGAGCCTAGCATAGTATGAGTACATAATTCTGTACAGATATAATATGGTTCCTACTCTCAAAATGTTTAAAGTATTGGTGAGAGGATATAAACAAAATATTTAGACCTGAAACAGAAATAGGTGAAATATAAAACTTCATAAAACAAAGTGATGAACAGAATAAAATCCAGTGGCATAGTATATGATCAGATAGTGAGATCAGGGAAATGGTGGTTGGAAACTTCTAGAAAAGCGGGACTTCAAAGTACTAGTGGGATGTGGGTGGTCAGAGAGAGGTTGAAGGACATTTCAGGCAGAGTGCAGCGCCCGAGGGCTGTCTAGAGAAGGGAAGGAACCACAAGGCGTTTGAGCAAGGAGAGGTAGTTAAGGCCCCAGGGCATGGCAGTTGCAGACCAACCTAGAAGCCACTGCTCTGAGTATGTATGGACATTTTATTTAAGTGTTGCCTTTAATGACAAGTGAAATCCTTAGGCCTGTTAGCATATATTCTGAAGTAAGCAGTGGTACCAGCATTTTAGGTGCTGACCTTGGTCTCTGCTGCCTGCCTTGGGAAAGAGTTTGTAGGGGGCAGAAAGTGGGGCAGAAGCATGGCTGGGCTGCACCAGCACTGGTCTGTGAGTGTGGGAACTGGTTTTGTGACCTGTATGAGCTCCAGCCTCTCTGGAGCCTCATCCTCTCCCCGTGTCAGGTGGGGTTGAATTTCATATCAGAATTCATTCTGTAGCATTCACAGCGTGACTTGTACCGACGGAACTGTAAGTGCTGTGAGAGACGAATGTGGCAGCGTCCTTCATGTTGCTGCATGCAAAGGACCCTTCTCAGTCCCTGTCTTATTCTCCCCCTGTGGCCTTGGACTCCTTTGTGACTGTCTCCTCCCTTGACCTCCATGAGTGCATGCTCTACCTGGCTCCTCTTCACGCTCCCTGGTTACTCCTCCAAACACAGCGTGTTTCTCATCTGTGAAGTGGGGACACAGTGCCAGCTTGGTTAGGGTTGTGGTAAGGTTCAATGAGAGCGCGCGTGTCAGTGTCCAAGCATGGGTGAGAAGGGAAGGAGGCAGAGAGGGCCCTCGAGCATCCTTAGAGGGTGCTGTTCGCTTGTTCTTAAACAAAATCTTCCTTTACCTTAACTTATTAAACATTTATTGGATTAAATGAGGACAAAATGATCATTTTATACCCATAAATAATACCTACCCAGTTTACATATTCCCAGCATATGAATGCCCTGTGGTGTTCACAATGCTGGTGTGAGGTGGTAGCTAAGTGTCACCCAGTGGTGGGAACCCAAGGGACGGAGCCATTGTCTTGCCTGAGGACATGGTAGTAGGTCAGTGCTTGGGCTCAGGCAATAGGAGCCCCAGACTCTTCCTTCATGGCGCTGAAGAGCCCCTGAGATGTCTCAGCAGAGGAACATGGAGCCAACTGGAATCAAGAGAGTGAGGCCCTGGTGTGAGTGAGGGGCTGCCACACTTGGTTCCCAGCCAGCCCTCAGCCCTGCCCTCTCCTTGGTGTTCCCCAGAGGCAGTGTAGCACTGGGGGCTCAGAGGTGGGCTCTGTAGTTGTGTTTTAGTCAGTACTGAAGACCAGCAGGCCTGCTGCCAGGTAGCCAGCGGTGGCTCAGGGGGGCTTTGTTTCTCTTTCTTTTCTACTCTGGAAATAGGGGATGCAAATAGGGGCCCAGGGAAGAGGTCTCAGTTGTGATTGTCCTAGAGGAGTCCTGTTGCTGTTGCTTTCAGTCACTGACTCCTGGTTGTTGTGATTGAAGCTCCCCACAGCTCCCCAAATCCTGCTCTTACCACCTGAATGCTTTCATTCATTAGCACATTGAATTTTGTTGATTCCTACTGGTATGTGCATGGTGGGCAGTCACATTTGCCTGCCACCCCACCAGCTTTCTAAGGCATGAGTATCACTTAGCCTAGGCCACTCTGAGTTCTTTGTCGCTGCTGGTGGCAGCCAGAGCCAAGAAGTTCTTTGTCTCCTGTTGCCCAGAGAAAGTGCCGGTTGCTGGTCATCTGGTTGCTTCTCTGTGAGCAGGATTTCCATCTGGTGATGAATAAAAGTCAGTGGGTCACAGGAAAGAGCACAGGCCAGGCCAGCTGTGGGCCCCCGTGTTGACTCAGTGCTGCCCCATGTAGGGGTCTGCTGTTCACATGAAGAATTGAGAAAAATGCCTCTTGTCCTGTCTGGTCATGTTTTCAAATTACATATAGGAAGTACGCTGAAATCAATCCTGGTCCTTTATCAGCGTATCTTTTAAAAATAACCATCACAGAAGTTCTGTTCTTTATTGAAGAGCCTTCCTCAAATATATTAACATTTTATTTCCCCCATTTAAAAAGTTTTGTTTCTCTGAGGAATGACAGAGATGATTATTACAGATCATGGAGTATAGACCCGGGAAGCTCACCCAAGTCAGCCCTCTCCTTTAAACAATCAGGTGACCTCTGTCCAGAAAGGCTGTGACCTGCACAGCTAATTCAGTGATCAAACCAGAGAACAACAGCTGAGGTTTTTCACTCCTATTTTGGTTTTTGTTTGGTTTTGCTGCATTGTACCATGCTGTCTTTCCCAGCACTTAAGAAAGGGGGAAGCCCTGGCTGCTGTAGCTCAGTGGATTGAGCGCAGGCTGCGAATCAAAGGGTCACTGGTTCGATTCCCAGTCAGGGCACATACCTGGGTTGCAGGCCAGATCCCCAGTGGGGGCGTGCGAGAGGCAACCCCACATTGATGTTTCTCTCCCTCTCTTTCTCCTCCCTTCCCCTCTCTAAAAATAAATAAATAAATAGAGTGCTTTTTTAAAAAAATTAAAAAAAAAAAGAAAGGGGGAAAAAGGTTAAGACTTCAGTACATTCAGATTGAAAAAGTCGTGAATGCTTTCTCTTTTGTCAGAAAAGAGATGTGGATCTCATGAAGTACAACAGGCTGAAGATTCTTGTCCGATTTTTAGAATCACAGATTTGAAAACCTACATTCATCTAATCCTCTAGAATTTCCAGTGGTAATAAATTCTGATTGAAATGCCTGAGTGCCATATCTGTTTGAAATAATGTCAAGATGTAGAGGTCAGTAGGAGGTGGCTTTCCAGACCTTTTAGCTAAAGCTGTAAGCAGAGTTTGAGAGTGACAACTTTAATAACACTCTTAAGTCAGGGGGTTGAGAAGTAGTCGGCGGCATTAAAACCCTCAGAGCGCCAAATGACTTGAGGATTGTAAGCAATGGAAACCCAGGTCGGGCTTACACCCGAAACAGGCATTGCCAGAAACAAAGTCACTACGCAAACTCTCTGAAGCTTTCAGAAGATATGTGAATATTCCGTTGATTCTCCTCCTTCCTAATCTCTTTTAATCTCCCTTGGCCCTAGTCTAGACCTGGCTGTCTTCACCTCACACCTGGATGATTGCGCCTACCCCCGTTGTCTCCTTTCTTTTTCTGCCTCCTCTGTCATCATGCTAACCTCCCTAAAACACTGCTTTTCATCTGCTGCTCGCTGTTAACAATGCCGAGTGGCTCTGCAGTGGCCTTATTCAGTTTGCCCTCTGTCTGCTTCTCTGGTCTCCTCTCCTTCTGCTCCCGTCTCTGTCTCCAGTCTGAACTGCCCGTGTTCCTTACCCGCATAGTACACATCAGTGCAGCGGGTGACGCAGCCTGAACCCAAATCCTGCTCTTCCAGTCTTGTCACCTCACATGTGTTAGGTGAATTGACTCTGTTTTCTCATCTGTTAAGTGGGGACAGAAAGGCTTTTTAAGGATTTCATGAAATATTAGTTGCTGATAGTGTTGTTATTGTCACTCCTGCCTCTGTGGCTTTGTTCCTGTCACTAGTTTCATTTATCTAAGGCCTTCACTCCTCCAAGGCCCAGCCTTCTCATCTCCCCATTCATAAGAGCGCTAGCCCATCATATGTCCAGTCCCACGTTTCCAGTTTTCTTTGTAGTGCCAGCGACCAGGACAGTGCTCTTCCCACCACGGTGGCCTCCCTCTCTGCCTTGGACACCTCAGCGTGGTCCCATCTCAGCACCTCCGTGCTGGCTACTCTCTGCCTGGCATGCTCTTCCCTCGGGTGGCCCACGGCTGTCCCCTCCTTCATTTCGGTCTCTGTTCCTCACCTGACTCACGGCGCTAGTTAGTGTCATCCGTCTTCACCTTACAATATAGTTAACGGGGTGGGGGTTTTAATAACATTTTCCACCACTGCACAATTATTTCCTTATTATCCTCAACTGGATACTAAGCTCCAGGAGAGGATAAACTTTGATTTGTTCATAGTCTTATCCCCAAAACCTAGAAAAGTATTTGGCATATAGTATGAGTTCAAATGTGTTTTTTAATAAGTGAATGGTAATAACAAGTTATGTTTATATAGGGGGATGGACAATCTGTGTCCATGTACATTCTCTTACTTGCTTCATAGCAACAGTGATAGAAATGTTATCAACTTTAGTTTGCAAGTGAGAAATAAGCTCAAAGAGCTTTGAAGACGTGTCCAGTGTCAAGCATCTATAATGAACCCTGAAGTCCTCTGAGCCCCAAGTCCAGTGTGGTTGCCACACGCTGTGCTCTGT
This sequence comes from Macrotus californicus, assembly GCA_007922815.1. Lineage (NCBI taxonomy): Eukaryota > Metazoa > Chordata > Mammalia > Chiroptera > Phyllostomidae > Macrotus > Macrotus californicus. The sequence goes on along the minus strand of VMDR010004426.1, from coordinate 19,035 downwards.
GTTAGGCGTGTGGGTGGTGATGGTGCTGCTGCTGATGGAGGGTAAAGGAGGTTTCACAGGTGTCACCAGTCCCGGGGTCAGACTGCTGCCGAGTGACTTCACCTTCATAATCTCGTTTGGTTCTCCTTGCAGAGTCACAGAGCAGGGATTATGCTTTTTACCTGCATTGATATTCTTTGATATTGATAAAGCTTTCTCTGCACTGATATTTCTGGCTCTCTTGTCTACTTTTGCACACACCCTTAATGTTTAACTGGTTTTCCTGTAGATAGAGTTTTATACAATATATTAGCCTTGTACCTGGGAGGGAGGCAAGCTGAGGTGAACCACATTGGATATAGTGTAACTCCTGAGTGCTGCGACTCTACAGGTAATGAGAAACACCAACCTAATTTTTAAGATAGGGGGAATAACAACCCCAATGTGCCTTATCTTTATGCTGTCCTTTGTCTACTTGGTACTTCTCCAATCCCCACCCCCTAACCGTGATTTTGGTCCCTAGAACTACCTTGCTTGCATTTTGATGTGAATTAAATTTTCAGTTTTCTAGATTGTACATTCCAGCATTAGAAGTACAGAAACGGATTTGGGAAGCAACTGCACACGTACAATAGGAGAAGCGTGGTTTCACATGAGCTGTGTAAGGTACATGAGGCCAGGAGGGAAGGTTGTTGCAGAAGATGCTGTATGAGGGGTCTACAGGCACCTATGTGTGTAAAGTACTAGACCAGACGCAATATAGTTACCCAGACCAAAGGCTGGCACACTTTTCTGCAGAGGACCAGATAGTAAAATTTTAGGCTTGTCGGCCATACGGTCTCTGTCTCAATGGCTCAGCTCTGCCATTGGAGCTTGAAAGCAGCCACAGAGTAGAGCAAAGGAGATGCCTTGGTTTGGCATCAAGGTCTTACCTTGTTGACCCCTCCGAGCAACATTAAGTTCTGTAGATCTGTAGAGTGGCCATGGAAGATTTTACTGAGGAGTCAGGGCTTGAGCAAGAATTTGCAGAATGGTGAGGATTTGACCGGTGGAGAGGGAGCAATTAAATAAAAGGACAAACTAGGCAATGTAGGCATGCTCAGGAGGCATGAGCAGTGTTTATACATGTGGTTCCTCATTGACTAGATTCCTATTATCCCTATAATAGGAATAATAGCATTTCTGTGGCATTTCTGAACCTGAAGAACTAAGATAGTTCTGTTCTTCGGCTGGTGTCCGGTACTTTGGGTGAGTGTAGTCCTTTCACCTACCAGGGCTGGAGGGTGGGGATGGGAGTCCTGAGTCATTGCTCTGCTTCTAATCTGCTTTCTGCCTGTCCTTCGGAGGTTTAGGTTCACTTCCTGGCCTTACCACTGTGAGTCTCACTTTCCCATCTGTAAACGGGGTATTACTATATTATTATTATGAGGACTGAGTGAGATAATCCATGTAAAATGCTGAGTACAGTAGTATTCCTGATAGTAAAAGCTCAGTAAGTGGTAGCTGTTGTTTTTATAACCAATAGATTGGGAATGCTAGTGTTGCTTTGTTGGAATTATTTTAGGTTTTTAAAGTGAGTATGTATGTTCAGGATGGTTTGAGTAAAGGTGGGGATCACAGAAAGCATTCCAGATTGAAAGAACACGACAAAAGATCCAAAGGCTTGGAAGTTTTCAGTATGAGGACAGTTTCTGCAGGGGTGAGAAGTGTGGCCGGAAATAGAAACAGAAGGTGAGACTGTTGCCTCCTCGTTGTGGAGTTGCCTCTTTTTGCCCCCCCACTCTCATGTTCCCCAGTCGTGTGCGTCTTGTTCTGTTCCTCTTGGGGTGAGCCCTGCTGATACACTTGGAGAATAACTTTCCTGTGCACATTAATGGGATAATCAGAAATGAAGCATTTTATTTATGTAAATGGAACCAAAATTTCACACACATCATTAAATGACATCCTGGAATGGATGGGTGGGGAATGTTTTTCAGGTTGAAAATATCCTCTTGCATGACCGAGGCCACTACGTCTTGTGTGACTTTGGAAGTGCCACCAACAAATTCCAGAATCCACAGACTGAAGGAGTCAATGCAGTAGAAGATGAGATTAAGAAGTAAGCTTTTCCTCCTTTCTTAGAGTTTGTCCCTTGTGAGATCAGCCACTTTCAGCCTGTGGATAAGAAGGCAGTGGGGCTAGTCAGCTGCCCTCCTCTCAGACCGTGCTGGCGTTGGCTTGTTTGATTGTAAGTGGAGGGCGTGGAGGGGGTTACGGTTATTGATCAGCAGAGTAAAATGAAGGCTCTCATAGCACTTTATCAATGGGCCTGTGGTCATTGTGCACGGATGTTTTGATTTATACCACAAAGCCCTTAAAAAGCTGAATATTGCTCACACCATAGAAATATGGTGATGTTTTTAAGTGGGATCACAACAGCCATGCCATTGTTAGTCAGTTGAATGTGCTTTTCCTGAACCCTAAGTTGTTGTGTATTCCTTCCTTCCCATAAGGAGCTCACCTGCAGTGTAGTGGAGGGCTGAGTAGGGCCGCTGAAGTCTCCACAGATAGAGTCACTGACTTTCATGAGGAAAAGCCTCTTTGGTTATGTGGCTCCAGTAAGAATTTGACCCATTTTCGCTATTGTCCGGAGTGTTGGATTTTTCATAGGCAGCAGCACTCACTGTTAAAACTACTAGTGACTCAGTAGTCTAGCATGCCCACTCATATCCTGACCCTCTCTCCCCTGCACCACTCCTAGTAACCAAGGTGGGGCAGGAAAATTTCTGGTCCAAGGCCCTAATGGACACTTAAAGTGCCCTCTGGCCACTGGAGACTTAAGCAGCACAAGTCACATGCCTGGTAGCACCAAGAGACTCACTTGAAAGATGATCTCATATTTCTCTTTTCTTGAGCCAGAGATAAAAGGAAAACGGTTGTTTCAGCCCGAATCCAGCAGCGAAGATCAATCCCCCCCACCCCAATCAGGGCCCATTTTCTGCTATTCTCCAGAGTGTCCCAGCCAGTATTAGGTCTCTGTGTCGAGCCACATTAGAAGGGATTATCATTTTTTAAAAACATATCAGCAAAATGTAGTATCAAACAAGGATTTATAAGAGGAAATTTTGTTATTTAGAGTTTATTGAATGCCATCGTGTCTGTGTCCCCACATGCCTTTGGATTGGGACTGCTACAGAGGGCCACGAGTGTGTGCCAAGGACAGCTCTTATTTCATCTGCGCGGATGTTTCATGCTTTCTTCTGCAGATTGCTCCCAGGGAACTCATATACGCATATTCTTAAGGTATTCTGCTACCCCTGGTCTTTGATGATATCACTGACATACTTAACAAAAAATGAATCTCTTGATTGTAGATATACGACGCTGTCCTATCGAGCACCAGAAATGGTCAACCTGTACAGTGGCAAAATCATCACTACGAAGGCAGACATTTGGGTAGGTGTCAACTAACCTATCCATGCCTCAGATGTCAGCAGTCTCGACTCTAATCTCCCGTTTCATGCAGACAGTGCCACAGCAAGAGGGGCCACTGTGCCACGTCGGTGTCTGCTTATCCCTTGGCGTTGTTCTTAACTCGAGATGACCAACCACTGCTTCTTGAAGCGTGTCCAAGAAAATTACTTTAGAGCTCTGTGACAGTTATTCAGGTGACCTGCCCTTTATTCAGGTGGTCGTCACACGTGTGTTACTAGTTCTTAAGAGCAAAACAGCTGAAATACTTGTTCTTTATTGGAATCAATTTGGTAATGAGAGTAGAAGTAATGTAACTCGGCAGCTGAATAGTGGTGTTGAGTTCTAAATGAAAATTACTTACAAATTAATGTGCATAGTTTTTATATGTGTTAGTAAATGTGGATGGTGCCAGTATCACTCAGTAGACCCATTTGCAGTTACGGTAAATAATGCTCCAGTAGCAGTCTGCTTTCTTTCCTTTTTTTTAGGCTCTTGGATGTTTATTGTATAAATTATGCTATTTCACTTTGCCATTTGGGGAGAGTCAGGTGGCAATTTGTGATGGAAACTTCACAATTCCTGATAACTCTCGATATTCCCAAGACATGCACTGCTTAATTAGTAAGTATTTCACGTTTCTAGTTTTATATTCTTACCTCTCATCTCTAGGAATGGCTTGGAGGATAAAGGGAGTGGTGGGTTGGATGCACAGATAAAAAAGTCAGTTGATAATGGCTGATCATTCAGACATAATACAACAGTATCTAGTGAGAGTGGTGGGTTTTGTTGTTGTTTGGGGTTTTTTGCTAGAAATCTAAACCCTGTCTTACACCTGAGTCAGCCATGTGAGCAGAAACCTGCCCTGTGCTTTGAAGAGCATAGCACTGCCCCGTTCTCTTCCAGTCTGTGTGAAAGCTCTGTCACCACAGGAGTCCGGCTGACTCATGTCAAGTGATAAGAAATTCATCTTTGCAAAACTGGAAGCAACTCAAATTAAAATAATTGCAGTACATTGACTGGAGTGAATATGTAATTAAGACTATATAACTCTATGGAACTAGGTTTTTCCTCTCCTTTAGGTTAATCACTAGATTTTGATAACAAGTATTTAAACTCAATGCTTTGTTTTAAATGTTTTTTTTTAATTCCCCATTTTTTGCATCGTCATAGTAAGCATATGTACTTGTGCTCATTAACCAGATGGTGGAATAAGTAATCTTTGCATAAGCCCCTGTTCTAAAATGCTAGAGAAACAGATTATTTTTATTACCGTTTTACGTCAGTGAATACATGTAGCATCTAAATTTTAACCATTATAGATTATAATTCCTGAGCAGCCTAGTTTAGGTCCTGGGTGGGGATGCTCTGGAGAAAATAGAAGCCAGTGTGGGGTGGAGCATCTGACATTTGCTGAGGGCCTACTCGTACGTTATTTCATTCTTAAAACCTTGTGCAATAAACGTAATTATCCCCATTATGCAAATAAGAAAATGGAAGCCGAGGAAGTATAGGTGACTTATCCAAGTAAACATAGTTATAGTTTTTAAGTGACTGCCCATTCCATTATGCCCGTTTTTATCAATCAATCAATCTCCTCCATTTATTAACAGGAAAGTGAGGGAGGCTATTTAAAGGAGTGGAGTGTGGAATTTAGTGGTTATTGGGTTGTTTTCAGAGGTAAAGTGTTATATCTATTCTAGAATTACAGCTATTTAAATGAGATTGGCAGGAAATATGAGAAAATGGCCCAATGTCATGCTAGAATGATCAGATATTTTGGGTAATACATTTTTTTTGTTAACATTTGTGCAGCAAATTCATATTAAGAAAAGCAGCCCTTTATGAATGTCTATAACATGACATCTTTATAAACTCTGATCTATATATTTCAGTTTACAAACTCTTTGAAGAATTTAGACCCTAAACTTGCAGGTCTAAAATTAAAATTAAATTTATTGCCATCCCCCCACCCCCTTTTACTCCCAATTTAAGGTTTCCCTCTCTTTTCAATTTCTATCAGTGGTGTCATCGTTAAAGCCTGGGTGACTGAAATTTAAGGTTTTCTTTGTATTTGCCTAGCAAGAGAGAGGAAACTGTATTTCCTAAGTAGCATTCATGCTTTCTTTGGCATTTCCTGTTTTCATTACATTCTCTCCATTCTTATCACTGTCAGGATGGTATGTACGTACAGACTCTGTCAGCTCATGCCTATAGTAGGGGTTTGCCCATAGCCTGTCCCCGCCTTCTTCAGTCTACCCAACACACCTTCACCACAAGATTAATCTTGTACCCTGGCTGGTGTGGCTCAGCCTGTGAACCAAAGGGTCACTGGTTTGATTCCTGGTCAGAGCACACGCCTGGGTTGTAGGCCAGGTCCCCAGTGGGGGGCATGAGAGAGGCAACCACACACTGATGTTTCTCTCTCTCCCTTTCTCCCACCCTTCCCCTCTGTCTAAAAATAAATAAATAAAATCTTTCAAAAATTTTTTTAAAAGATTAATCTTGTAAAATGCCACCCTATCATGTGCCTATGCAGTAAACTTCATGATCACAGTAGGGACCAGATCCTTAGTGTGGCCTTTAGTCCTTCATATCCTGGCGCCACCCGCCTGCCATCCTTATTACTCTGTATCCTCTGATGAGGACCTCCATGCCCTGGCCTTCTGGCTCCTCCGGTTCCTTGCAACAAGGCATTCTTTTGCCTTTTTCCAAGTCCATTGTTGTTCAGACTGTTCTCTTACCTGGAGCTGGTCTTTTTCTCTACTTTCCCCAGACTGACTAAATTCTTCCCTGCCTTCAAGGACTAGCTCAAGTCCTGCCTCTTCTACGAGGCCTCCGCAAGACTGCAGCCTCATCAGTTTTTTTCAATTTGGTGTCTCAACCATGTATTTGATTTCTTGAGCAATAAGTTGCTTTGCATTGTTATTTATATGTTTGTGTGTCTTTTTAAAGCTTTTTTTGTTATTTTGTGATTTCTTTTAGACTTGAAACTATCTTAGGTCTCTAATAAAATAATAATAAATTAATAAAATTCGAATTTGGTTTATAAATATCAAGAATAATCATTTGTGCCCTGGGTGGTGTGGCTCAGTGGATTGAGTGCCAGCCAGTGAACCAGAAGGTCACTGGTTCAATTCCTAGTCAGGGCACGTGCCTGGTTGTGGGCTGGGTCCCCATGTGGGGGCATGCGAGAGGCAAACGATGGATCTATCTCTTGCACATAGATGTTTCGCTCTCTTTCTCCCTTCCTTCCCCTCTCTAAAAATAAATAAATAAAAATCTAAAAAAGTAATCATTTGTTTAGCAAGATCATATAAACTAAGGAGGCCAGAGGCCAGACCGTATACTTCCCAGGAACCAGAACACGAAGGTAGTAACTTTCATATTAAGAGTCTGAGTCCCTGTTGCAGAGCACAGAGTGTGAATTTCTGGTGTCTGTGTTACAGTTCAAAACCTTTGTTATTTTCTTGTGGATATGAAACATTTTAGGAAAGTGAGAGCTTCCCTTTCTGAGAAGGGAGGAAAATGACAAATTGCGCTATCTGACTTTTACAAGAAAAGAATTAAAAACAACAAATTTTGGTCATAGAGAAATTAAGCTTTCTAGATACTGTACTGTTAGGATATTATTAAATGCATTCACATATGTTTGTTTCAGGGTATATGTTGGAACCAGACCCTGACAAAAGGCCAGATATTTACCAGGTCTCCTACTTCTCATTTAAACTACTCAAGAAAGAATGCCCAATTCCGAATGTACAGGTATGTGAAAAGTACTTTTTAGAGGAAGTCCACATTATTGTATTGTCATTTAGAATTCCTGGGGTGTCAGTCAGCTGTTCAGTGAATGTAGATGTCCCTTGCTTTATCTAGTAGGGCTCCTTCATACACAAAACTAACTTTGAAGCAATTGCTATAAACAATCCAATTTTCCAATAGAATTGAATTATAAAACTGAGGCAATTACACTGGAAAAAAAAAAAAAAGCCCTAGAGTTTGAGTTGAACACTTTGGGTGAAGACTGACTGATGTTCAGTTCACAGTTCACTAAGAGCCACGTGCATATTGCACTTGCCTGGAGGTGGTTAGGCAGGCTGCTTTCCTGAGACAAGGCCCTGGACTTGCCCGGATACTAGTTGGAACATAAGCCCCTTGTCCCCTTCCCTCCTTCACTGCAGCACAGCTCTCTTGATTTCACTTCTGCTGTTGGCCGTCTGTGACCCATGATCCTTTCCTCCACCCTCCCCACACACATCAGCCCATAGGAATGTCTTCTGCACTTAGTAATCCTAAACTCTGCACTCACAGTTTGAGTACAGTTCTTGCAAACACCGTTTTTACAGTCTTGGCCTATTTTTCGTGTCATAATATGGTCCAACTCTTTTGAATATTTTGGTAATGAATGACATCATAAATAAGTTCTAATCTGAAATTTTCTGGCCTGCTTCTCCAATAATGAAATTCTGATGTCATTTTTGGTGCTGATAAATAACACTCCACTTTCACCCCCACATTTGGGTTAGGAATCATTCAGATGCAGGAATGATGTGGGAATGATTCAGATGGAACTCAGAATATTGGCATTATTATTAATAAGATTGAATCAGACAATATCCATTTAGGATTAAAGCACTCAATTAAATGGGTATAGAAGGAAAGTACCTCAACATAATAAAGGCCATGTGTGACAAACCCTGAGCTAATGTCACACTCAATGGAGAAAAACTGAAAGCTTCCCCTCTAGAATCAGGAACAAGACAGGGATGCCCACTGTCACCCCTCCTATTCAACATAGTTCTGGAAGGCCCAGCCAGAGCAATCAGGCAGGAGAAAGAGATAAAAGGCATCCAAATTGGGAATGAAAAAATAAAAGTGTCACTTTTTGTAGATGACATGATTCTGTATATACAAAACCCTAAAGACTCCACCAAAAACCTATTAGAAACAGTAAACCAATACTGTAAAGTTGCAGGATACAGAGTCAATGTACAAAAACCCACTGCTTTCCTGTATACTAACAATGAAATTTCAGAAAAAGAAATGAAAAAAAAAAACCCAATTCCTTTTGAAATTTCAACCAAAAGAATAAAATACTTAGGAATAGACTTAACAAAGGACGTGAGAGACATATATACTGAAAACTAAAGAGCATTATTAAAAGAGACTGAAAAAGACACAGTGAAATGGAAATATATTTTGTGTTTCTGGATTAAAAGAATCAATATAGTGAAAATGGCCATTGTACCCAAACCAATAAACAGATTTAATGTAGCCCCCATCAAAATCCCAATGTTATTTTTTAAAGAAATAGAACCAAAAACCATTAGATTTGTATGGAACCACAAAAGACCCCCCAATAGCCAAAGCAATCCTGAGAAAAGAGAGAAAGCCAGAGGTGTCACTCTCTCTGACTTCAAATTATACTACAGAGCTATGATAATCAAAACAACATGGTATTGGCAGAAAATCAGACACACAGACCAATGGAACAGAATGGAGATCCCAGAAATAAAACCACATGTATATGGACAAATAATTTTTGACAAAATTAACCAAAAACACACATTGGAGAAAATAAAGCCTCTTCAATAAATGGTGTTGGGAAAATTGGAAAGCCACATGCAAAAGACTAAAACTAGACTATAGTTTGATTCAAACTTGATCAAAGACCTAAATATAAGGTCTGAAACAATAAATTACATAGACCAAAGCATAGGTACTAAACTTACAGACCTTGGTCTTAGAGATTTGATAAATTTGACCCCAAAGACAAGGGAAGTAAAGGCAAAAATAAATGAATGGAACTATATCAAACTAAAAAGCTTCTGTACATCAAAAGAAACCGACAACAAAATAAAAAGGCAACCAACCAGATGGGAAATGATATTTACAAATAATAGCTCCAACAAGGGGTTAATATCCAAAATATATAAAGAACTCATACAAGTCAACACCAAACAAACAATCCAGCCTAAAAATGGACAGAGAACCTGAGCAGACACTTCTCCCAAGAAGACATACAAATGGCAAACAGATATATGAAAAGATGCTCAACTTCACTAGCCCTTAGGGAAATGCAAATCAAAACTACAATGAGGTACCACCTTATACCTGTGAGAACAGCTATTATCAACAAGACAGGCAATAACAAGTGTTGGAGAGGTTGTGGAGAAAAAGGAGCCCTCATTCACTGCTGGTGGGAATGTAAACTGGTACAACCTCTTTGGAACGCAGTATGGTGGTTCCTAAAAAAAAATTAACAATAGACTTACCATATGACCCAGCAATACCTCTTCTGGGTATTTACCCAAAAAATTCAAGAACACATATACTCAAAGACATATGCATCCCCATGTTCATTGCAGCATTAGTCACAGTGGCCGAGACCTGGAGACACCACAGTGTCCTTTGATAAAGGATTAGATAAAGATGTGGTACATATATACAATGGCATACTACTCAACCATAAGAAAAGATGAAATATTGCCATTTGTGACAACATCGATGGACCTTGAGAATATTATGCTAAGCAAAATAAGTCAGTCAGAAAAAGCTGAGAACCATATAATTTCTCTCCTATGTGGATGAAACTCATAGACACAGACAACAGTATGGTGATTACCAGAGGGAAGGGGTTGGGGGTTTAGTAAAGGGTAAAAGGGGCCAAACATATGATGGCAGGAGATTATTTCACTTTGTTTGGTGAACACACTATACAAAGAAATCATAGAATTGTACACTTGAAACCTACATGATCTTATTAAACAAACCACCCCAATAAATTTAATTTTTAAAAAATCAGGAAGTGTTCACTAATATTGTGGACTAGCTTTCTCTGAGCATGATTGGAATCTGTAATGGAATTTCACGTGTACAAAAAAAAAAAAAGATTGCATCAGAGAATGCAGCTTGACCAGTCAGTCCCCCTAACATTAGAGCCTTATGACCAAGCAGTGAGCACCTGATTCCTGAGAGACAGGCTCTTCCCTAAAGGAGGGAGAGCAAGGGCGAGCCAAACAAGCTCCTTATCAGTCGAATAAGTCACACCTTTTCCCTTGGGAGAGGGACACTTGGAGAGTGAAAGAGAAACTAGGAGACATTTTCTTCGGAAATTCCCCCCACCTGGAAAAGGTGAAGGAAATCGGACATCCCCTTAAAAGCTAGTTTCATTATTAGTATTCTGTTTGTCGTGTTTTCCAGAATAAACGAGGGATATTATATAGTAACCTAACATGCCACTGACATGGGACTATCCCACTTGCCTATTCATACAGTTGGGTAACATGATATGTAATTGGAAGCATTCAGATTGGTAACTAGTTTTTAATAAGTCAGCTTCACAAGTCTGAAGTCATTTGATACTCCCTGAGCAGAGATCAACAGTGGTCTTGTGGTTAGGGACAGTTGGTGGTCCCTCACGAGACAGTATTAGAGGGATGGTGCAGAATCCAAGCTGGAGGAGCCCTGCGGGGCCTGTGTGCTGGGAGGAGCTGCTGGCTCAGCAACCGGCACACTGTAGCTGTGGTTTCCTTCCGTCATTCTAACTAGAGGACTGGACGCACCCTGGCTTGACACAGTACTCAGCCCTGACTTATCTAATATCTAGCTGAGGCCTCAAATGTAATATAGGTTACAGATATCTCTTCCATTCCTTTCATGACTTCACTTCTAAGCTGTGCTGTAGGGAGGGAGAGGAACTGAGATGAAGCCCCAGTAACCTTAGCCATACAAAAGGTTGAGAGTGACAGCACAGGAATGTGCTGCAAGCAGGCTGCTCTGTCCCCCTCTCAGATGCTTTGCCTCCATGACTGGGGCCGAGTCCAGTGGGATATGCCTTTGGTTAACTTCCCTCCTCTGTGCCAGAGATCAGGGTCTGAAAGCCACTCTGGAAGAACCCCAGCACATACTTCCATCAGCCAAATCGTGCTGGTTACTCTTTTACAAAGAGATCTGTGATGTTCTTTTGAAAATTTTTCTTTAAATTCTATAGAACTCTCCCATTCCTGCAAAGCTTCCCGAGCCAGTGAAAGCCAGTGAGGCAGCTGCAAAGAAGACCCAGCCAAAGGCCAGGTAAGAAGTGCCTCAGGGAGCACCTGTCGTGCTCCGTGGCCTCTCAGTAGCACGGGAGGGTGCCTTCTGTTTCTTGACTCTTCTACTGCCATGGCCAAATGCTCCCAGCACACGAAAACAGGCTCTGTCTCCTTGGGGCAGAAGCTATCCTTTGGGAGTGCAAGGAGGAATATAATGAAATACAGTTATCTACATTTGAAAGATAATCAAAAACTCCGCTGTTTCCCTTGCTTGGTAATACTCAGGGGCATTCAGGGAAGAGACAGTGGCAGACTTTAAATATTGCTGGTACAAGAGTGCCCTAAACAGGTGTCCTGGCCCTCGTTTAGCCTCCTGCAGCACCCAGTCTGCCACCTCCCTTTCCTATTCACTCGCTATTACCCTGGCCACGTTAGAAAACTGCAGGTCAAAGCAGAGTCCATGAACAGCCAAAGAGCCTGTGGACCTTCGCTACTCACATTCTCTGTGACCTGGGACCTTCCAAGAAGCAGATGCTAAGAGAGAACGAAAGAAGCTAGGATTTTATTTGGGGAAATGCCCCTGAGGGAAAAAATAGGGTGGGAGCCAGGGAAGGCGGGGGGAGCCATCGGAAAGTGATGTAAGTCCGACCCAGACAGAAGGAGAAAGTTGGGTGGAAATGACCTAAAAATTGCCGCACAGTTTAAGGAAGGTTTGCCAAGGGTGTCAGGAAGTCCTTGAGTCAAAGTCAGCTATCAGAGGAGTCCCTATGTCCCAGGAACAGTCCCTGCCTTAATATCCCTGTGGCTAGGATGGTAAGACTGGGAGCATCGTGGCCTCCGGCAAGTACAGCAGAAGCGGAGGATTTCAGGAGCACAGCAGCGGAGGCACTTGGTTCTTCACACCACTTATATTTGAAGGTGTGCAGGACACATCCTCAGGGCTGCTCTGCCTTCCAAATGGCAAATTCTCAGGGTAGTCCCAGAGATGCTCATACCCCTCTATTTTCTACCACACTCCCATGGCAAGGAAATATTAGCAGCAAATTACCAACAAAATACCCTGAATAGGAATATGTAAATTTTTATAGAACAGTAGAATAACTTCTACACTGAAAAAAATTCTTGACTATTTAGAGAATGCCTGCCAGTGTGGCTCTACAGTCATGAGACTTTGGTTTTTAACAAATTTAGCCTGCTCTCTCCATGCTGTCACTTTGTGGTCTGTTCATTTTGTGCAAGTCTGCCATGCTCACCTCTGGGAATTGCTTCTGGGGCTGATTTAATAATTTAGTACTTGGGGTTTATGACCTTCTGCACTAGGCCCAAACATGGTATTGCTGAGGCTCAGCAAGGATCTCTTCCCACAAAGCACACACATTTATAAAAATGATAATAACGATTAACATTTGAGTGATATTCTGTCGTGTAAGATGGATAAAATGGTACCAACGTCATAAGGCAGATGTGACCGTCAAATGCATAAATGACTGAAACTGTTTTGTAAGCCGTACAGTTCCCAGACAGTTTGTGTGGACCCCACTACTGCTGCGAAAACACACACATGTGGCCGCCAAGAGACTTGGGCCTAAGTCGTCCTATCTGTCATTTGCGGTGATTGCATTTTCGTTACCAGATTTACTCCCTAGTCCTGACAGGCGGGTTTTTCTTTCTAACTTGTTTGTTTTTTTAAATGAAATTTCTTACTCCCTCCCTCCTTTCTTTACTTCCTTCCTTTCTGCCTTCCTTCACGTTGTTTTCTTTTGCAAAAATGATTTTGTTCTAGAGAATTAAGGGATTTGGAGGGAGATTTTCTAACTCTGTTTTTAAAGTGACCGCTATTCATTGAGGCATCATATGTGCCAAATCTGATACTAGGTACTTTACATAAATAGGATGGCTTCTTCCCCCTTTAAAACAAACCTGTGAGGTTGTTATTTTCATTTTACACATTAGGAACCAGACTCAAAATTGTGAGTTGCCCAAGGCAGTTAGTCACTATGCAGTTAGTAAAAGAACCTGACCTCCAGCATCTACATCCTTTCCACTCTGTGCGTTAAGTTGACTTGCCCGAGATCACACAGAGCACAACTTAGAGTCAGATCTCCTGGCTTCACAGCCTGTATTTTCTTGCAACATATTAAGACCCACACAAACTGATAGCTTGAGCGCTCTGCATCTTATCAAATGGTTCCACAGTCATTGCGGTATTTGACGTCCACATCTGCCTCACAATGTAGTATTGTATTGATTTCTCCGTTTCACATATAGGGGGCCCACGGCTGCAAGAGGTTAAGTGGTATGCCCATTATTACACAGTTTGTGGGTGGAGAGCTAGCGCTCAAATATAGTTTTCCTTGACTCCAAATCCAATGTCTCTAAGATGTTGTCACCCTTGGGAGGAGTCCAGTGTGGAAGTTCTTAGCGTTTGGCTTTCTGCTCAAGTCTGTTTATGTCTCTCACCCTTGCCCTTCTCCTTCTTCCACCTCCCTCAGCATCTGTCTCAGTTCCCTTCCCCAGGTCGTAGCCTCCCCAAACGTGATGGCTTTCATACCATCAGTTCTTCACCCAGCGTGAGACTTCCCTCTAGCATGGTGATTTCCAACCGGTGTGCCGCAAGAACTTTTAAAACATGCCCTACCTGAGTATTTAGTTGGGGACACTGACCTCTTTTCCCTTAGATTGTCAAATTTAAAAAAAAATGACAACAGCCAACACAACAATAGCTGTCTGGTGTGAATGAGTCAAAATTATACCTTTTTGTCAGGTCAGCAAAAAATCTATTTTTTGGTGTCCTGCAGAATTTTAGTAATTAGTTTACATGTGCCATGGGATGAAGAAGGTTGAAAATTGCCAGTCTAGCAGGATGGTAATGAAAAGCCTCAGGGTCCAAAATGGAATACCGGGGAGGTATGTCACAGGGAAGCATGTGAGGTCAGCTACTTTGCTTCCTGTTTTGCATTTCATGGAGGCTTTGCCAGACATATTTTAGAAATATTCATGAAGCTTGTTTATTTTAGCCTTAACCTTAGCTATACTCCCAAAAGTGCATTTTCACGGGACAGCCACTCTGATCTGAGTTGGGTAGTAGCCAGCTGCCTGGACTGCTCCAAATGAGTGGAAGCCACCACCTGGGGTGGAGCACGTGACAAGAAGAAAGCAGACCCCCCAGCAGCCCTCCCCATCATTGATTTGGGTTAGGTTTGGCTATGAGTTACACGAAGTCCAAAATTACAGTGGCCTGTGTAAGATAGATGTTTATTTTTTTCTCTTATGTAAACAACGCCTGGAGATCAGTAGTCCAGGGCTGGTGCGGGCAGCTCTGTTCCACAAAGTCCTCAGGTGCCCAGGCCTCTTCACACTCACCACTCTATCACCCATCAGGCTGTGGCCATGACCTTATGCACCAATGTGGCAGCAACCCTAATCCAAGCAGCAAGATCAAGGAATGACCAAATAAGAAGACAGACACAGGGATGTACCACTTCTTTCTTAAGGTTTCTCGAAACTGCCACATAACAGCCCTGTGAGGCCAGAGCTTAGATACACAGCCACACCTGATTACAAGGGAGGCTGGGCAATTTGATTTTTACTCTGGGCGGCTCTATGTCCAGTTAAGTGTTGTATTATCATGGAAAAAAACAGTATGTGTATTGGAGGAAATGGAGTTCCTGTCACACTCCCCAAATCCTTCATCTTGAGTTACTTATTTATTCCTGTTGCCTTATTGTGTTAATTTATTTGCATGCTTTTTACAGTACGGAGACCATTTTGACAGCTAATTCTAACCAAGTTTGAGTTTCTCTACATTGAAAACCACCTGCTTCAAACCTCTCTGTGCATCATCACCCACAGTGTATTTTGGGAAATTCTAGGAAGCGTTAGGTAGAAGGATCCCATGGTCAAATATGTTTGAGAAACACTGAATTCTATACAGTGCTTTCTTTGAGGTTCTCTATACACATTTACTCACGAAAGGTTCTATTGAAAAGAAATCTGCTCAGTATTTTGATCAGTATGTTAAAACTTATTTATCCATAAAACCTTCATTTATAACATCTAGTAACACATACTACCCTCTGGGAAATGTTGATTAAGCAGATCTGGAAGGTTTGGATGAGTGCCAAGGGGAAAGCCGATCCATCATGTACTCTGGCTGCCCCTCCCCCATTTTCCCACACTTTAATATGAATCTTTGTTTTTTCTTCCCTTTTCTAGACTGACAGATCCCATTCCCACCACAGAGACTTCCATTGCACCCCGCCAGAGGCCTAAAGCTGGGCAGACTCAGCCGAACCCAGGAATCCTTCCCATCCAGCCAGCGCTGACACCTCGAAAGAGGGCCACAGTTCAGCCCCCACCTCAGGCTGCAGGTCAGTTCCTAGGGTGGTTTGAACCTTAGTATACCTCTTTGTTATCCTGGATAATAGAGAAGTCTTGGAAAGTCTGATTTTGCTTCAGGAATGGAATGCAGAGGCACATAAAGAAGGACGGTTTCCCTGCCCTGGGTGGTGTAGCTCACTGGATTGAGCGCAGGGCTGCAAACCAAAGGGTTGCCTGTTCAATTCCCAGTCAGGGCACATGCCTGGGTTGCAGGCTGGGTCCCTAGTAGGGGGTGTGTGAGAGGCAACCACACATTGATGTTTCTCTCCTTCTCTTTCTCTTCCCTTCCCCTCTCTAAAAATAAATAAATAAAATATTTAAAAAAAAAAAAAAGAATGACGGTTTCCCTCAAGGAACAAGAGGTAAGCTGCCATTGAAATTGTACGGCAGGAAGCTGGCAAAAGGGGAAGCATGTCATTGAATTTTCAGATCATCAAGACCACTGAAGCCTGTTGTCTCTATTTTTTTCCGTCTCTGCCCTGATTTTGTAGCTTGCTCCATGTATTCCATACCTACCTCTTTGTTTCATTTACTTCTCTTTGCCTTTAAAGAACCAAGACACACCTCTTTTTGACATAGAGAAATTCTTTCTTCAATGCTGTCTCTTGAAGTATCTGTCACACCACTCTGTGTTTGGTATTCTGTTTCTAGTGAGGTGACTGAGTTTAGTTTCACAGAGGATTGATCCACAATATTAAGTAACTGAACTCTGCCATCACTTCCCTTACCAATAAGGTGCTTTTGGTGAATTTGGTGGCCATCTGCTTACAAGGCATCCAGACTGGGATTGTGTAATCTACATTGTAAAACATCAGGCTTGACCAGCGTGGATCAGTGGGTTAAGCGTTGTCTTACAAATTGAAAGGTCACTGATTCTATTCCTGGTCAAGGCACATGCCTAGGTTGTAGGCCAGGTCCTCAGTTGGGGGCATGTGAGAGGGAACCAATTGATATTTGTCTCCCTCACTTCCTCCCTCCCTTTCCCTCGCTCTAGAAATAAATAAATAAAATCCTTTTTTTAAAACATCAGAGAATGCTTTTATCCTGCAGCATGCCAACAAGTGCAAAGATTGTGTTTTTTTATACGGTAGCATCAAAGGCTAATTGAATTTGTAGATACTCAGGATGCTGACTAAAAGAGTAGTTGACTGAATGGGATGGTGAATAAAGGAAGGCTTTCTGAAGGAGGCAAGTACAGAACTTTGTTACTGAACCTTGTTTTGAAAAATATGAAGTATATAGTCTAGCAAGAAGGAAGGACCTTCCAGGTAGGGACAGTGAGGAACACATGGACTTTGGGATTATTTGTCCATTTATCACTCCCTCTTTCTTACTTTGAGAAGAAGAGAAGTTGTTTTTGTCTGGAAGAGTTTTGAGTCCTAATATGGAGTTTATTCTCTTTGCAGGATCCAGCAATCCGCCTGGTCTTTTAGCCACTGTTTCCCAACCAAAAACCCAGCCCCCACCTAGCCAACCTCTAGCACAATCCCAGCCCAAGCAGCCACCGGCTCCGCCCACCTCACAGCAGCCACCTTCCACTCCTGCCCAGGGTCTGCCCACTCAGGCCCAGGCAACACCCCAGCACCAGCAGCAACTCTTCCTCAAGCAGCAGCAGCAGCAGCAGCAGCAGCAGCAGCAACAACAACAGCCGCCGCCACCATCACAGCAGCCAGCAGGCACATTTTACCAGCAGCAGCCACAGGCCCAGGCTCAGCAGGTAAGGTGGTCATAGTCTGACCTTTGCTTTGCGTATCTTGAGTCATTACTATGAAAGGCCCACCTAGTACAGGACCCTGCCTTGAGAAGACTAGAGAGCCGTTAATGGTCATATCACCGCCTCTCCCACATGTAGATACTAGAAGGCTTTGCATAGTGGAGCAATCACTGGATCACTCACCCCCTTTACCTTTCTTCCCAGGCCATGGGGAATTTTTCACCTGACTGAGGAACCTCATGAGGGGAGCTAATTTTTAAGGACTTTTTTTTTCATGACATAACTATAACACAACATACAAAATAACAATAATTTCTTATCAAATATCTAGTAGTGTTTAACCCTTTTCTCATGTCTCATAATATAAGTTGGCTTGTTTGAATCAGGATCCAAACAAAGCCCACCAACTATATTTAGCTGTTTTTTCTTTCATTATCTTTTCATATTTTTTTCACATTTTTTACTTTGAACATACTTATTTTATAACAATGAAAATATCTTTTTTAAGTTCCCTTTTAACCATAAGTACCCCCTCCCTCTATCCCTGGCCTCTTTGTCTTGTTTTTTTTTTTTTAAACTGGGTCACTTGTTCTGTAGAATTTCCCACATTCTGAGTTTGGTTAATGACATCCCTTTAATGACGTTTACTGTTTCTCCATCCCCTGTGTACACTGCTAATTTCCTGAGGCTTGCTCAATATTCCATTCAGTTTGATTGTTCTTTGTTTTTCTAGTTATGTCACATCTGGGCCCTGTAATGTCTGGTTGTCCTCTCTTCTAATACCGTTACGATCAATCAGTGGGCTTGTTGTCCGTCTGCTCCATCTATCTGATGATGTACCTCATCAGCTTAGCCGTCATTGCTGATCATTTCCTAAGTCCATTAATTCCTTAGGGATGGTGAAATGCTAATATTCTAGCATTTCCTTTATATTTAGGGGCTGGATTTATCTATGAACAACTTTTTTCATCAACTATTTGATTACCCTGAGGTAGTACTTGTGCAGAAAAGGCAGGGGAACAATGCACGATTCTTTTTCTCTGTTTACCAGGTTCAGAGTGAGTTTGTTCCTAGTATCATCCAAAGGTGAACAATGAGGTTTTTGTTTTAGTACCTCTATGAACTCGTAGATCTTAACATATTTGATATGTTTCCATACATTATAGTTTCAGAAATATTACTTACTTTGATGCTCAAACCATCCCAGCTTTGTCCAGTGAAAGTCTCTTCAGATTGGCTCCTGGATCTTTTGGTTGCCACTCCAGTAGTCTTTATGGTTTCATTGCTATTCATTGTAACAGACTGTTCCAGGCTCATTCTGCCTTCAACCGGGAATCAGCCGTTTCTCTAAGGAGCTTCGTTTCCTTTTCATGGAAATGGTATTGAGAGACCACAGTCTTGGTGCTAGGGACACTCGTTTGCTGCTGGGTTGCTTATTGTTTTTAGACCTTTTCAGTGGACAGTAGTTAGCAAATA